>BPLS01013062.1:28304-53970 GCA_019656275.1 Rhododendron kiyosumense | reverse complement strand
CTGCCTTATTCCAGATCTCCATAGATTTAAAACCCAACCCACCTTCCTTAACAGGGGAACATAGGTGTTCCCAAGATACTTTGGCACCAGTCCTTTTAAGCTCTGGACCAGACCAGAAAAAAGCTCGAAGGATTGATTCAATTTCCTTTATTACCTTCTTGGGGATAATAAAGAGAGATGACCAATAGGTTTGCATTGAGAAAAGTATTGACTTTATCAATTGTATCCTTCCAGCATAAGACAGATACCTATGGGTCCATGCTTTGGTTTTGGTTACAATCCTATCTACAATACCTTTACAGTCTGTGTGTTTAAGCTTGGTAGATAGAAGGGGTACTCCCAAGTACCTAACAGGTAAGGACCCTTCCTTAAAACCCAAAATATTGAGTATGGAAGATTTGATGGTAAGATTAACACCAGAAAAGAAGATGTCACTCTTAGCAGGGCTTGGAGAAAGGCCAGACAAAGCCTCAAACTCAGTCAAGGATTGTTTAGTATAGTTGACAGAGCTGACTTCACCTCTGCAGAAGATCATAAGATCATCCGCAAAGCAAAGATTGACAAGTTTGGTGGAGCTACATTTCCAATGGAACTTAAAATCAGGGAGAAGAGACTTCTCCCTAAGGATGCAGGTCAAAACCTCCATTACAATTACAAATAGATAGGAAGACAAGGGATCCCCTTGTCTTATACCTTTCTGTCCAGGAATGTATCCTATTGCTTCCCCATTGAAGCACAAGGAATAATTTGCTGTGGAAACGCAAGCTTTTAGCCATTGTATCATCTTGGGATGAAAATTCATGGAGGTTAGAACATCCCAGAGGAAATCCCATCTAACATTGTCATAAGCTTTCATAATATCCACCTTCATGGCACACCTAGGGGATGGGGATTGCTTATGGTAGCCTCTCATTAATTCCTGAGTAAGGAATATGTTATCAGCAATCCTCCTACCCTGAACAAAACCAGATTGGGCAGGATCTATAAGGAATGGTAAGACTGGTTTGATTTTATTGGCCAGAATTTTAGCAATACACTTATATACTACATTGCAGCATGAGATTGGTCTGTAATCCCCTACCTTGGAGGGGTTGGGGACCTTTGGCACTAAAGCTACAGAAGTAGCATTAGCTTTTTTCAGAAGCTGACCAGATCTGAAAAAGAGTTTAACAGCTGAGGTCACCTCATGATCTATCACAGGCCAAGCCTTTTGGAAGAAGGCTGCATTGTATCCATCTGGGCCAGGAGCTTTTTGAGGATTAAGAGACCAAAAAGTATCCTTGATCTCTTTATCCGTTACCTCAATCACCATATCCAAACTTTGGGAAGGTGAGAGTCTCCTAGCAATAAGTTGGTCTACTCTGGTAGACCCAGAGTAATCAGTCAGATGTTTGGTACCTAACAAATTAGTGTAGTAGTTAATGAAGGTTTGCTTCACCAACTCTATGTCTTGTGTAACAGAGCCATCCTCTAGCACTAAGCTAGAAATTCTATTCCTGTTTCTGGAATTACTAATGGTTTTGAAGAAAAAAGAGGTACATTGATCCCCCAACTTTAACCATTGAATTCTTGACTTTTGCTTAGCAAAACTTTCTTCCGCTCTAGCAAAAATAAGGTACTGTTTACATAGATCTCGTTCAATGGCCTGCTTGGAGGGGTCAGTAGGGTGAGAACTAAGTTCTCGTTGGATGGCATCCAATTGTTGTTTAAGAGAAGCCACCCTTGTTGACAAGTCATTAAACTCATTAATGTTCAATTGTTTTAAGCTTTCCTGTAGTTGTTTCAGTTTCTCACAGACACAGTACATTGGATTACCCAATATTACCTTCCTCCAAACCCGTTGGACTGTTTCTGTGAACTTAGGATGCTCAGCCAGGAAATTAAAGAACCGAAAAGGCCTTTTCTTAGGGGTAGCATTAGCTGCCAAATACACAACAGCAGATGAGTGATCGGATATTCCAGGATTGTGCTAATGTGGGCACCTCCCAGTTGTTTATTTGACCAAGTATAGTGACAGCCCGAATACCTTAGGTCTATTAATTCTGTTGAATGAAGGCAAGAGTTGAATTCCTCCATCCAAGGCATCCAAGTCCTGTCTCCACCAACTTTTTCAGTGGGGGATTTTATGGCATTGAAATCTCCCAACACCACCCAAGGGGTAACAACACGGAGTAGTTGTAAGGCTGCCCAAAGCTGTTGCCTTTCTATATAACAATTAGCCCCATAAATAAATGTGGCATCAAAAGAGTATTGCCCATCACAGGTGGACACCTTACAATGGATATATTGACTGGACTGATACAGAGCCTGAACTTGGACAACCAAAGGGTTCCAGCAAATCAGAATTCTTCCCATAGTAGAGCAGGGATGATTGCTAACAAAATTCCCTTGAGGGAGCATAGCGTTGACAATTCTAGAAATTTTTGGTTCTTTGATTTTATGCTCGATGAACCCAACTAAAGATAATTTATTTTTAAAAACCCAAGTTTTTGCCTCTCTTTGTTTGAGAGGATCATTGAGTCCCCTCAAGTTTCAAAAACCAAAATTTGTAGGAGAACTATCCATAAAGCAAACCTAAGTACCACTAAGGAATAAATAAAAGTACCAGCTGAAATAATTAAATATCAACAAAATAAAGAGAGAGAGTTGAGGCAAGGGAGCTTCTCTCTCTAGAGAAGCTCTACTCCAACGCCCAAACCATATCCGGCCATCTTTGGTCTGGACCAACTATCACAACCCCGTGGGTTTTGTTAACCCATCATCAGTGCCATCCGATCTCCATATTTTCAGAGGGTTTCAAGGCGATTGGAGGTTCCGTTCACAGGTATCCCATGGGGATCAAAAGACCAGGACCGGAGCTGACCAAAGCTGCTCGTTGGTGGTCATGGCCGTAGATGGTGGCTCGCCGGACTTACTTTTGGCTAGCCGGAAGGGCTGTCATCATACCATAGTCTGATTTCCAGATCCGGTTTTGAGAGTACAGGGGTTTTCACGGGTCATGAGCTGGTCTTCCGGTTGTAGATCCGAAAACCCATAATCAGTTGGTAAATCAAGGCAATACAGAGAACAGCTCGAAGGAGTGGAGTTCTGCCCCCAAAGTTCCGACTGGGTTTCCCAGTAATCCTAAGTTTCGACTTAGTTCTTCCGTTCTGGTTCTGAGCTGCGCTCGGCGGAGGACAGCTTTGTCAGAGATGCTGGTGTGCTGGTCGGATCTGGTACTTACAGTTAGTATCCAGATTCTTCGGTGATCTGCTACAGGTCCTCGGAGTAGATTCAATTTTGGGTGATGTGAAATTGGTGGTGGTCTAGCGGTGTACATAACCCTCGGCTGCCGGAACAGTTTCAACGGTACCCAAATGGTTTTCGGATTTCAGTATAGCTGCTTTGCTCAGTTTAGTTGCTTTACAGTTATTAATGTCAATTGTTGGGTTTGTTGCTGGACTTTGGGCCAGTGTACTGTTAGTTTTCAATTTAGATGCTGCTGTCTTCATCGTTAGATGTAGTATAGTTGGACATTGTAGCTCATGCCCCGTTTAGTTACAGGGTACATTGCCCATTTGGGGCTCATGGGTTATTATCCAGCTCTTTGTTGAGCTTCTCTAAATCCCTGGGTTCTTTGCACCATTAGCCTGGTGTTTGTGCGTAGTACGGTTGTGTTCGTGGCTATCATGGATTAGATTGGAGTTTTGCGCTGATTGAAAGGGATAGCTTTGCGGCTACCATTGACTAGATCGGTAGTTGGACTCTGATTGAAATAGGTAGCTTCCGGGGTTGTCTTCGATTAGATTAGTGGTTGTGCTCTGATTGAAAGAGATAGCTTCGCGGGCTGTCATTGATTAGATTGGTGGTAGTTCACTGATCGAAAGGGGCAGCTTGGTCCGCCTGCGGTTCGAGTGGCCACATTTTGTGGTTCCTCTTTCTGTTCCCGTTTCAGATTATAGCGAGCCTAGGGGATTAGGTCTAGGGTGGAGTAGTCTGGATGGAATGGGCGTGGTGTGCTAGGTACTTGGGAGGGTAGCCTTGTCGGATGCCGTCATCTCCAGTTTGAGACTCTTATCGGTTTCTAGTCCCTCTGTAGTAGCTGTTCTTATAGAAATGGGTATTATGTGTGTTCTCTGGGTTTGATTGGAGTAGTAGTATCTTGGTTTGCTTATCCCTTCTCTGGAGACAATGGTGATTGGTAGTTGCCTAAGAGAGGGTTGTTTCTGGCGAGCCTTAGGCTTGGATGAGAGAGTATTAGGCCAGATGGAATGGGCGTGGTGTGTAGGGTGGGGCCCCCTGTCAGATGCCGACATCTCTGGTTCGAGCCTCTACTTGGTGCCTTGTTCCTCTGTAGTAGTTGTTCAGCTTACCTTGATGTCGTTTGCTATGTTGCTACTAGTCCTCAGTGTTGGTTATCTTTTGGTCATCTCTGGCCGTGACTATTTATTTTATTTCTTAGCCTGGCGGGATGTGCTAGGTAGTAGTTCAATTTCATGTTATTTCTATTCATATCACTTCATATCATACCCTGTTGTACTATCCTTCCGTTTAGATAGATAGTGCAACGGGGGTATGATCACTACACACGTGGCACTTTTGCTATTCTATTTTTACCCTACTCTCCATGCGGATTGTGCATGGGTTATCGCAATTTTTTTTCAATCTTCTTTTTTTTCTTTTCTTTTCCTCCTGGGGTATACCCCTTGTAAGCTGTATATTCGGTTAACCTTTTTTAATTTTAAGCTAATTTACCCAAAAAAGAGAGAGAGAGTTACTTCCCTGATCTAAGTGAAGAGCTTTGTGTAGAGCTCTTTTGCTTCCCTAACTGTCCAGTATTGGAGGATCCCCCCATAAGTATATTCCTCTCTGACAGTGCTCCAGGATCCAGAGATTCTTGATTTTTGAGTTTTGCAGCCTTCTTAGCTGCTGATCGAGATACTGGATTAGCTTGCTGACTGGAGGGATTTAAGTTTTCACCACTGTCATTCATCTCTTTCACTTGAAGCTTAGGTGGGGACGATTGATGAGGCAGTGTGTCTACTTCCGGTGCACCGTTACCCTTTTGGATTTTACATTCCTGTTGCTGAGGGCTGGTCAATACATGCTTTTGCTGATTTGGAGTCGACCCATGAGAACTGCTTACAACTCCTATCAGTACCGTCTCTAACTCAACCTCAGATTCAGCAAGTACTTCTGCTTGGGTACTAACTGTAACAGGGTTGGAATTATTTAAGGTAGTATTGGTATTTGATTGAGGAAGGGACGTTGGGTGCTTTCCATTACCCACTAAAGTCCATTCTTGGGTGGGTTGGTTGGAGTTTTGGGTAACTTTCTTGGAGCATTGGGTATTGGTATGGCCAAATACTTGACAATGTTTGCATAGAAAGGGTAGCACCTGATATTCAATAGGCACCACCACTGAGTTCCCCCCGACAGTTATTCTGACATCTTCAGGAAGCTCATTTTCAGCATTAATCTCAATACAGATTCGAGCACAGGTTGACTTTGTTTGAAGTAGACCTGGCTACTTTGAGGTTTTAGCTGTGGCATGGTCCATGTGTAGCGGTTTACCGATTGTGCTAGCTACCCTGCTCAGACATTCTTGATTCCATAATTCAAGAGGTAGATTATGCAATTTAACCCAGGCTGGGATGTGGGAGGGTTGTTCTTTAACTGGTTGCATCATGCGATGCCAATCCTTCAGGACTAAATATTTCTGTGAAAAGAAATAAGGACCACCATCCAAAACTTGCTGCTTTGCCTTTTCATCTCGGAATTCGAACAGATAGCAACCTGCAACATCCGACTTTACAGCGATAAACAGATCTTTCCACTGGTATCGGGCAGTGGAAACCACCAAAGGGTAGGGCATCTTCCCGTCAAGGAAATGGCCCACTAAGTACCTATTCCATTTACCAACATCTGTTAGCTCAACATCGATTTCTACCTGGGCCTCCTTCCCTTTGAGAAGATCAGGGTAAAAATCGAGGTTCATATCTAATGATGGGCTCTGTGATTGCAACAGGGAGGCCCAATTTTTCGGTTTGGCTTTAGGAGCATTTGAACTCAGTCTAGGTTTAACATGAGCTTGTTGAGGTATAATTTGTGGCTGTCTTGGTTTAGTATCAGAATCACTGTAGCCCATGTTGGGATCACCTTCTAGGTACGGGATGCCTCTAGCATTGAAGAGTGTTCGTGGGTGAGGATTGGAGGAAAATACCTTGTGATGCTGACCCTGGAGTTCAACTGTAGCTCTCGCCTCCGCTTCTAGAATCAAGCTTTCTTCAAATAACGCCTGCTGAAGATTCGTGGAGGAGCTAGGTTTTGCTTTTGAGTTAGGGCTTTGAGCCCCAAATCCAGATGAAGGTACGGTAGGATTGCTCAATCGTGGAGAGTTCACATCCATCGTCTGTTGAAGTTTACGATTACCCGAAGTTTGCTGATGACCCTCAAATTCCCTCCGTAGTTCTTCTTCAAAAACTTGCTGCAATTTCCGAGAAGGGCTATTTTTCTGGATATTTTTGGGAAGAGATGAATTAGGAGAAGGTTCCTTTGGGCTACATAGCTCAGAGGATTTGTGGGTGGAGATTATAGGAGAAGATCGATCGTGCTTCTGTTGCCTTCTCACTTCATTAGAGTCTAGGGCTTTGAGTCCTAGCCCTTCTGCAAACGAAATAGTTTCGTCGGCCATAGTGATCGGATCAGAAGTCAGCGTTTAAGCTTTCATCGCCCAAATCGCCTTTCATCGCCCAACTTATAGATATAAATGTCATACCTCCGATCTTCCTTGAGCTGCCCTCTCACAGGCAAGTTTTCACTGAATGGAAAAAAAAATATTGATGCTGCTGAAGTTTTCCATGCGATATCAGCCCATCGGACAAAAAACATTGTAAAAGAATCATGCCATGGCCATCCAAGATCAGATCGCGTCCACATCTTGCCCATTCTGCTAATGATGCAAGTTGCATCTATAAGTTGATAGCCACAAGGATAGGCAGAGGACAAAATTGTTTACAGCCAAACGAAACAGCAAAACATCCTCTACAACGGACAAAAAACATCCTCTTCAACGGGTATGATTCTCATACTTTGCACGAGGCAGGACCTAGTATATACATACATGACAAAGCACACTCTGCGTGTCATTTGTGTTTCCTTGCAAATATAGAAATCAACTTTTTTCTGTTTGGGATTTGATACGTGATGTTCATATACGAAAATATGGAAAGGTTTCTAGCGCAAGTGGTAATGGAAAATCAGGGTGGAGCCGGAAGAGGAGAATCGTTGGCTGGGACTACAAACATTGTTGCATTACCCATTGCAAAGGTTTTTAAGATTTGCTTCTTAGGATTTCTTGTCGCATATTGTAAGCTCTTACCTGCTCCTGGAAGGTAGCTCTTAAATGGGGTAATCAATCTAATTTTGTACTCCCTCCGTCCCAATTTACTTGTCACAGTTCTATTCTAACTGGATAAAAAAATTAGTTATATCTTTAAATTGGTAATGAATTTTATATCCAATATGGATCTTGTTTGATAGATCTCGATTTATTCTATAATACAATATTTTCAAAATCACTTAAAACATTATAAATTACAAGATATAATCAATTGAAAAGTGACACGAACTTCCAAAAGTGACAATTAAACTGGGACGGAGGGAGTATCTTTTTCCTCCTATTTTTTGGTAATCAATCCCAGATGTATGGGTTTTGGTTGCAATCTAACTACGAAGTGTTTCTCTACATGACATAACATTAATGGCAACTCTAAAATTAAAGGTGGCCATGTGTGGCATGTTGCAACTGTAGACACCCCAATCTGGGCTTCCAGATTAGTTTACTTACGGTGTTTGATTCCCCGATGATGAAATGGATCAAGAACACCCCGAGAATGATAAGTGCTTGAGCTTTGAGTGTTTGCAAAACCCTTTAACCTAACCTAGTCTAAGCCACTTCAAAAACCAAAAACCCTACTAGTCCGCGCCAGGGTGCAACCATCCCGCGCCAGGGTGCACCATTGCGCGACGGACTGGCTCCATCGCGCGATAGTGCGCCAAGGCGCACCATCGCGCGACGGACTGACTCCATTGCGCGACGGTCCAACCTACCACCAATCTTTCCTGAGATGGGCAGTTAGCCACTAATGCAAGTTCAGCCAGGCCTCGTGGACTGGCTGAACTCCTCTGTTTCCAACCAGATCCTCCCTCTCTCCCTATTTATACCCATCTCCTTCTTCATTTGCAAGGGTTAGCATTTTCCATGGTTCTTCTTTCAAAGGATTACCAATTTTAAGTCCAAACTAGGATTACACTCATAATCCTCCATTTTCACACCTCAATCATTCAAGAACATAGCTTGTTCTTCCCCATTCAAACACCACTAAATCAAGCCTTCAAATCTCAAAGCTCAAACACCGTTCAAACTCAATAAAAGGTATAGCTTACCTACTGTTTTCTATTCTGATTCCTGAGGGGGGCTGGCAGGGCCAAGGCTGGTAATCAATACCAGTCCTGGTCCTAAAGCTGGCAAGGTTTCAAAAACCGTCATGGTAGGAACCAACGCGCGATGGTCCCACTCTCTCACGCGACACTCCAGTGCTGCATGCGATGGAGAGCGTGGGGATTGGTGTCCTACTGTTTTATGTTGTATTTTGTATATAGATCGCTGTTAAGCAAGTTAAAAACCAGTTTACTGCTTTCCTATGTTAGAAATTGCTAGCCGTAGTTCAATTTGCATGTCTTCTATTTTGGAGTACTCCTGGGATTATTCTAGACCAGTCCCAAAATCCAGAAATGTGTAAACCAAGCACTGGTCTGGTCCGCGCTAGGGCGCAACCATCTCGCGCCACTCTCACTCCATCGCGCGACAGTGCGCCAGGGCGCACCCTTGCACGACAGAGTGAGTCCATCGCGCGACAGTTTGCCTCTGACCAGTGAATGGCCTTGCACGGGTAGCTCGGCCTTAGGCCATTATTTTGTCCCCATATTGTTTATGGGGTGTTTTTATTAATTTGTAGGCCCTTTCAGCCTTTAAATTGTATATTATTATGCTGCTATCTGAACTACGTGGTTTGTCCTAGGTGTGCATTGGTCCTTCCAGAGCCCAGAGAGTTTGAGAATAAGAGTTGTGGGTTTAAGCTCACCGGCACGCGCGTGTTTTAGAGTTGTGCGCGCAAGAGTGAACAACATGCAGTGACTTGTTTAGTGCATATTGGTTTCTTCCTGCGCATGTCACTCTAAAATAGGAGCCTTCCAGTTTGTTTAAACTCCCACAGCAGTCTGTTCCCATCCTATACTAACTGTTCATCCATGTTATCCATCACATCTTGCAAACATGTTACAGTTTTAATCCCCATTAAACTGTTCCCCCGCCCTAATTGGCTAAAAATTGATTAATTAAACAGAATTGCAAACAAACAACTTTTTCGCAAATGCCTAAAGTAGAGACCGATCTCCGGATTGGGCGAGAGGGGTGCCATAAAACCCTTCCCCTCTCGTAACCTGGCTCCCGAACCCAGATATGGTTATGACGGATTGGTTCCTTAACTTTTTCAAATCAAACAGCGCCTCAAGTGCTTCGAAATACGGTTCCTTGGGTGTCGGGCCTTCAAACCCGAGTGGCGACTTTGTATTTTCGCGAGCGCTTGTCGTCCAGCTTTTAAAGTGCTCCCGCGAACCGGCACTTCCTTTCGGGAAGGGAACGGAATCCTTTCCCCGAAGAAGGAAAAGGGCACTGCATGCCCACAGCAACCTTTGAGAGAAGGGTTCCTCTTTGAGAATGAGAATGAGTCTTTTATCTCCTTTTATACACTATGTCATATAACATATCCATATAAAAAAGGAGCACAAAATTATCATTCAAACAAACTTAGGCCATTTCCCATTCCACCTAAACAAACATTCTGCAAGGTATAAAGAGCAACACAATAATTAAAAAAAAGTCCATGCAATATTTGGTTGGACCAAATTTATTATTTGCCCATACCAAGTCATGTTTTCTGTAAACTATGACTGGGGAAAGTTAGGTGAACCAACATTGCTCGAGGTATGAAGAGCAACTCAATACCTAAATTCGACTCCATAACATATATGTTTGGACCATATATACTATTATACCAGACCAAGTCATATTTGACTTCAACTATGAAGTGTGGAAAGTTAGGTGAACATTCTCCGAGTTATATAGACCACGTTAATATTTGAATCCGACTCCATGGAATATATGTTTGGACCATGCATATGATTTCATATTTTCTGTCAACTATGTAGTGTGGAAAGTTGGGTTCTCTGGAGTTTCTCCGAGGTATAAAGTTCATGGCCATATTCAGACTTTATTTGACTTCAACTTCCCACACTCTAATAGTCGCAAACCTTAAACCTATGGGCACACGCCCTGAAAATTGATCATGATAAGCGGGTGCGCCCTTTTTTCGGAAGCGCGACAAAACGATCAATTTAGAGTCGCCACTTGGGTTTGAAGGTTCGCTACCCAAGGAATTGAACTTGAAACGTTTGCCATGTTGTTTGATTTGAAAAAGGCTTGTAGACTGGTTCATCATCCCCTTGATATCTGAGGTTCGGGAGCTAGGTTACGAAGGGGAAGGGTTTTGAGGCACCACTCTCGCCCAATCTGGAGATTGGTCTCTACTCGGGCATTTGTAAAATGTTTGTGATTCTTTCTCATTAATCAATTTTAACCAGTTAGGGTCAGGAAACAGTTTAAGGGGGTTTAAGACTGTAATAAATTTGCAGGATGTGACAAAATGGCATGCTCGCTTCTTAAAACAGTTAGAATAGGATGAAAGTAGACTCCTGTGGGAGCTTAAACGACTAGAAAGCACTGTTTGGAGTGTCATGCGCAGGAAGAAACTAGCATGCACTGATCAAGTCACTGCATGAAGGTCTGACCTGCGCGTGCAACACGATAACACCCGCGTGCTAGTAGTCTTTAACCTACAACTCTTACTTTCAAAACTCTGGGCTATGCAGATGACCAGTGCACACCATGACAAACCACACAGTTTGTAGGCAGTTAATATACAGTTATGTTATGGATAGTTTGAATGGGTTACAAAGCCACTAAATGAATATAACATCCCATAAATAGTGCGGGGACAAAAACAGAGGCCAAAGCCTAGTTACTCATGCAAAGGCCAGCCATTGGTCAAGACAAGACATGCGCATGCAGGTAGACCACTGTTGGCACAGGTTTGAGTCAACAAACCAGTGCTTGGTTCTACATGTTTCTGGGTTCTGGGTCATGTCCAAAAAGGCCCCAGGGGTATTGCATTGTAGCAAGTGTGCATGTTAAAATAAAACAAACAGTTTTAACAAAGGAAAGAAGTAAATTGATTTTTAGCATACTTGCAGTGGTGTATATGCAAAGGAGAACACAAACTAACAAGGTTCTAGTCCCCGCGCAAGATCTGCCCGCGCAGCCATAAAGTGGTGCGCATGTGCTATGGACTGGCGTGCTGTGGTAACTTGCAACATGGTTTTTGAAACATTGCTAGCTTTAGGGCCAAGACTTGGTATTGATTACCAGACCCTGCCAGCCCCCCTCAGGGATCGAAACAAAATGTAGTATTGTAACGCCTTGATTTTCGTAATGAATTACAGAGACATTAAATGTCATTCTACATAAGTATTTGCTCTTATTTATTACACAAAATCCTAACGGATAAATTCAACTAGGAAATTATTTATTACAAACCCAAATTCAAATACTTAGTCTTTCTAAAAAATACTAAATCTTGTCTGACAAGGCACAGAGCCGCTTTCTAGTTTTGATATGGATCCAAAGCTAATCCTGGCTCAGGTTCCACCTCTGGGTTCTCTGCTGGATAGTTCTGCTCGTCCTCAGGGTTCAATGTTCCTTCTTGATTTTCTGAAAAATCTAGCACGAGGCTAGGTACTCTGTACCATGAGTGGCGAGATTCACCCGGTAGAATAATCTTACCCATTCTTCCCTCATTTTACAGCTAGCAAGTAAGTAATAAAATTTTGATACGAAACAGTACAGATAAATAACACATGCTCTTTTCTTACTATCCTTTAACCTGTTGTGTGATCACATGATTTTATCCCTAAGATCCTTTCCTCCCCAACCGCTAGCCGATGTCTTGTCCCAGGAGATCACTCCCTCTTGTTTTTTGGGATTTCAAATCAACTACAAACAAAGGTGTAGCTTATCATGCCATGACATGACTAGAGTTCGCCTAAACATTCACCACTGGGCCCCTGTTAGCACCCATCGCAAATCACATCTCAAAGTCACCACTGGGTGCTTCGTTTTCTCCAATGTAAGGAATAATACCTTAAGCGTAGGGTTTAATACGTCGGTTGAAGCATGATAATCTGGAAGTCCGGGATCGTACCCAAGGGAATAATTATACGGCTTAGCTCGGATTTGTAGAAGTAAGCACGGGTTTTCGGCTTTTAGTCAGCCAACTTGGTTTTACTTTGAACGGTGGAAATTTAAAAGGCTAAATTAAAAATGAATAAACTAGATTAAAACGCAGGTTAGGTCTAGGAATCACTAGCACTCATGACTCGAGCTAAATCACATTTTTCACCAATTCACGCAGTTCAAGATATGCAATTGTAGGTTCCTAAACCGGGAAATAGAGATTCAATTATCAAGTTAGCTCTAGAATTCATTTGGTAAACACCTCGAGCGACAGAGCTCTAAACATCATGTGTGGTAGGTAGGCGATGCTCCTACCTACACATGATCAAAGAGGTTAACACCTCGGCAATTCACCAAACGAATCCGAACCCCACATTAATTTTCAAATCCAGAAATTAAAGCTTTTTTGTTGAAAAATGCAATTTTCGCCCAAGCCACGGGATGCTAATCATCCCATGACCCAACCCTTGAAACTACTCACGCATATTTAGGGAGATAAGAGCAAGTAAAAATCTACTATGCATAATTGAAACACAATACTAGAAGAAAAATTGATTATACTATAGATCGAGATAATAGCTACAACTTTAATAAATCCTAAATTACCAAAACTACGCTAAATAGAGCAGAAAATTAACTATTGAAAGCTGAAAATTCAAGAACAAGTAAGAACAAGTCCAAAAAGTAAATGCAATCTAAGCTAGATCTAAAAATGTACTAAAAAACGTCCTCTACAGAGTGATGTCATTCCCTATTTATGTCAGCCGCCCTCGCGCACGGAATATGCGCTGAAAATCCGCTGCTAAGCCCCTCGGCATCGATGGCATGGGCTTAACTTATTGCTAAGGTGGTCGGCATCGATGTCAAATATGGAAGTCCATCGATGCCGATGCTGGTAAGGATCTGGGCCACTAATGGGCTTGGCATCGATGTAAAGCATCTTGGTCCATCGATGCCGAGGCTGTTAACCGTCTAGTAGTTGGCCTTGCTCGCTACATTGCCTTGGCTCTTGCCTTACTTGCTTGGCCGTGCATTGCCTTGCCTTACTCGGGCTGTTCTAATTCTGCCTTGACCACGCCTTGCTTTGCCTTGGCCTGATCTTGGTTCTTGCCTTGGCAATTCTGCTTTGCCTAGGCTGAGCCTTAGCTGTAAAAATCCCTTTATTTGGCGATTCACCTACAAAACGGAACTAGAACACTCTTCAAGCAAATATCATTAAAAATAACTAATTAGCACCTAAATTGATACTAAGAACTAGATACTAGCGCACCCTACATTCCATTACCGGGTGCTTATCACACCCCCCAACTTAAGGTTTGCTAGTCCCTAGCGAACAAATGCAGAAAATTCGAA
Organism: Rhododendron kiyosumense; assembly: GCA_019656275.1. Lineage (NCBI taxonomy): Eukaryota > Viridiplantae > Streptophyta > Magnoliopsida > Ericales > Ericaceae > Rhododendron > Rhododendron kiyosumense. Next base: position 40,226 of record BPLS01013062.1, on the reverse strand, counting down.
AACAAACTACTATGCAATCTTTCCGAATTCACAACTTAGAACATGCTCCATCATTACCAACTAGAAAGGGTTCAATCATTCCGGCTTTTTATTTCATTTCTACAACTCACATTTTCAGCATCCAATTAAACAGGCTAAGTATTAAGCAAGTTCAAGAGCAAGCTAAAAAGTTTGTGTCCTCGAACAAGGAGAGGATACGGGACACAAAATTAGCGAATTCAAAGCTAAGCCACATCCACTGAAAAAGTGCTTCACAAACAGGCAACAGTGAACAAGAAATACTCTGCCTCAAACAACTAAAGCACTTTATTCAACAGAATTAAAAACTAGCAGATGATATTTGGATAACGAAAGGAAAGCATGCCATGTAACTAATTATGTAACTATCAGATAGTCAATCAAAATGGAATTCACGTGCACTAAAGATCAACTAAGGTCTTTTAAGCTTCTAATGACCTTTATTACAAAGAAGAGTTTAGCAAAAATGGGCGACAGTCTATTTCTAGCTTGGTTAACTACCCGAATGACCGCCACCAACATATGAAATGAACCAAGTCAAGGCCAAACCGGCCAAACCAACTACTCACCAACAATGTGCAAAGCTATACTACGAAACGAAAATGCAACAAAAACAAAAACAAAGGATAGGATAGTTGGCATGTCAACCAACCAAGACCCCGACCAAGTAAGGGGAATTTCTAAAAACCACCGACTCTGCACCCAATCATCAAGTCATCATCCAATCAATCAGCCAACTCCTCGCTCTCATATCCCACAAAATCATCACTGACTTCCCCCTCATCAACTGGTTCCGGCTCATACTTAACCCCAAACTGTTGCTCCAAAACTGTGGTTGGCCAAGCTAATTCCTTTCCTTGCCTTTCTTGCTCCCTCATGATCTTTCTCCTCTCTTTCTTTTCCTTCCTTTGGCTATTGATTATTGAAACCCCTTGACAAAACAATTTCTTAATCCAAGACCCATGTTTCTCCTTCCTTGATGGCATCGTAGTCAAGTAATCCCCTCTTTTCACCTATTTACCCTTAGCAGTCTGAATCTGAGATGAGCTCTTCACATCAAATGTATCATCAATAGGCTTCGGGGAGAGTTCCTCCAATTTCTCATAAGCTGCCCCTCTAACTCCTTTCTCTTTGCACAAACTAGTAATCATACAAGGAAATGGCATGTTGGCAGTAATCAGAGTATTGGCCCTAAAATCACGCAGCTGAGTAAAGATGAACATGGCCCAATCAACTACCAAATCACTAGCAGCGAATGCAAACAAAATTTCTCCACTTTTCCTTGTTGGTCTACTCTCTAAACCTCGGGGATAAAGATTATAATGAATTACATTGTTCAAAAACCTAAAACTTGCTTTGAAATTACAGGGCACATGAGGTAAAGAAGCCAAAGCGGGGTCACTATAAAGTGTCTCATTCACAACCTGCAAATCAATCAATTCATCTTTCCTAGGATAATTCACAGACTCAGGAGGGGGCCTTTGAATTTTAAAATACTTGGCAATATCATCCGGAGTAATCACAATATCAATTCCCCCAACCCTTGAAATAATTCTAACAATCGGATCACTTTCCCAATTACCCTCAGGAATTATCATAAACTTATAAAATTCAATCACAACATTCTTATTATAACCAAATAACTGCTCAGTCCAAAATTCCAAACCTTTACGTATGATGTATCGAAGCCCCGTATGACCATCCGGCAATGCCCCGGCATCCACTTGCCACTCGTTTTTGAACTTTCTGCTCGCGAAACTGCCCTCCCAAGTCAGCCTTTTATCCGCTGCAATCTGAGCCGGAGTCCTACGCCTCCGCTTACCCAGAGAACCACTAGCCTCCCTAGGCTGATTTTCTTCCTCACTTTCGGCCATAAAATCATCCTCCTCCTCGATTTCAGATTGAGAAGGGGCTGCCCGGTGCGCGGTTTGTTTAATTCTCGGCATGAAGGTAAGAGGGATTTTTGGATTTTATTTGGGAATTTTCGGATTTTTGGGTAGGGTTTTTCTAGGGTTTTGATTTTTGGTGGAACAATAGAATGTAGGGTAAGTTTTATGGTGGGGAATGGATATATGAGTGAAAAACAAGGAAAAGTTTCGAAATTTTTGGGGTAAAAGATGGAAATTTCGGATTAAAGGAGAGGAGAATGGGTTTACCTTGTTTTTGGCTTGAAATCCTGAAATTGATGGATGAAACTTGAGTATTGTTGAAGGGAGTGAAGGATTTGAGGAATTTGTGGGAGAATATGGAAGATTTGGTGGTCGATTGAAGGTTTGGGGTTAGGGTTTGTGGTGTTTAATGGGGGAAAGGAAAGAGGACAGTCGGCCTCAGAAGATGAAAAAGGGTTTTGGTTTGATTGCTCATTGGACTGCCCGAACTGAACTGCCGCTTAAACCCCTCGGCATCGATGTAAACTCATTTACTCCATCGATGCCGAACTGCATTAACGGCTTGGTTAGACCCCTCGACAGCGATGTAAACTGTTTCTCTCCATCGATGCCGAACCAGCTAACTGCTTAGTGTAATAACCCTCTCGGCATCGATGTAAATAAGCTTGGTCCATCGATGTCAAACCTGTTAGCCCAGATTCCTGTCTTGCTTCGATTTGGTCCCCGGATCTTCCAATAATTCACCCAACACCTCCAAAACACCTTTTAAGCAATGAACACTCATCCCAACATCCCTCCAAACAACCGGTCGCCTAGGTTAAGCAAAGAATGGGAGAATAACAGGATGCATAACAGGACTAGGTGACACATATGTGGTATGATAATGCAAAGAATGCCTTGTATCCTTTCCTAAGTGCGCTTTGGATTCCAAAATGATTGAAAATCGACATTTAAAAACAACTAGGCATGAACATGCGATTATTCTCCTAACTACAAGCATTTTACTGGAAATGTGGGGATATAGGCCAAAGCTTACTCAAAAACTTGCTCAAAACTTAAACGGTTCAATTTTCAACTAAGCATGCAAATTGAGAAGCACAAAATTTCTTAGGATTGCTACGAACTCTTGCCAACTAACAACTATTGAGCATGTAACAAGTCATGAATAAAACTATGACAAAAGAAAAGAATTGCAAGTAAAAAGAAACTTTTATTTTAATTTTTTTTAAATTTTGAATTTTCTCATTTTTTTTTGGTTTTTGAATTTTCAATTGTTTTTGAATTTTCAAATTTCACAGAATGCAACACTTCAAATTTCACAGAATGCAAACAAAAAGCACAAAAATCAAACAAATAGCACATAAGCTAACCCCTCCCCCCAACTTAAAGCGATGCTATGTCCTCATAGCATTAGGAACAAAAGCTAGGAGAAGAAAGTGTGCGAATGTACCGTTCAAGGGGAATGTCAACCCTTAAATACCTCGACCAAGTAGGAGGATTTTATGTCAATGTTTTGCTCCGGCCAGATTAGATGCTTCCAGGGTTTACTCCTTCAGTTCTACCAACTCGGAACCACAGCTAGTCGCACAGGGCCATATCCAAAGCTTTATTGGACTAACAACCGTGGCTCGTAGCCACACCCATGCTTAGGGCTCTTAAATGCCTCACTCACTCCGGCTTTAGACCCAATCCACCACGGCTGGTGTGGTAGCACATAAACCTTGCCAGACTTAAGAGAACGACTTTCCACAAAACAATTGACATTAGAAACACCGTCCCGTGTTATCCGGCTTTAAACCAAGCAAAATGAAAAGACAGAAAATAAAAGAACATAAAGAACATGCAAAGAACAAATTAAAACATGCAAAACAGAATGAAATGCACCACCCAATCATCACGCGATCACACGAGTCATACTTTTCTTCCCATTTCTTACCGGTGGGGTAAGTAATGGGTGGCTATACTAGACCGTCGAACATTTGTTATGCTAGCGCTCGTAATAAAATCTATCGCTCGACCTCGCCAAACAATCAAGTTCAGCGTCCGCTGTGATCAAAACAAAGTAAGATACGATACAATCTAGCATGCACTCCAGGCAATATCAACCTCACCCACAGACCTAGGTTGCCACCGATAGGGTCAATCTCGGAGACTATGGATCATTAACGATAGACTATTACAAAGAAAGACTAATGAATGCCCTTGTTACACTAACACATTGGTGATATCTTTTGCATGTGAGGTGTCTCCAAGACTTTATTAAAAGCAAGAAAAACATAACTAAATTGACAAACAAAACATGCAAACAAAACAAAACAAAGATAAAGCAAGAAAGAAAAATGAGTATGTACAATATATACAAATTTAATATCAGAACTCGGAGCGTCAAAGTCACAGTTAGACTCCGCTAAACAATGAAGTTCAACGTCCCCTAAGATCGTAACCAGGCAAGCAACAAGATAGAGCCAAGTGCGTTAGCACGGGAATATCAAGGCCTAACCTAAGGATCTCTATCGCCCCCGTTGGGGCTAATCTGGAAGGCATGTGTGGTTTACTGTGAATTACTCCTATCAGAAAAACTAATTAAAGCCCTATGTCACTGATAATAAATGTTTTGCCCTTTGAACCGGAGCTGGGCACACGATCCTTCTTTTAGTAGTGGCGTGCAGAGCTACATATACCCAAGTCAATGGTGGGTACCCCTACCCGGGGGCCGGGTCCGACAAACAGTTAAGTTCAGCGGTTATGCTTGTGCTCCCCGTGCAATTTAAAGTTAAGACAAACTATCGAACAGGGTCATCCGAGTACACAGGATCGACCAAAACTTCATCGGGCTCTCCAATTTCGAAGCCCCCAAGAAAAGGCTTAAGCCTTTGACTGTTCACTTTAAAAGAGGATCCATTATTCATGTTCACTACTTCTATTGCACAATGAGGAAAAACCGTTTTAACCACATAAGGACCGGCCCATCAGGACCGCAATTTACCGGGGTGAAGATGCAAACGAGAGTTATACAACAATACTTTTTGGCCCGGTTCAAAGTTTTTAATCACAATTCTTTTATCATGCCTTTCCTTGATTTTAGACTTATAAGCACTCGAATGATCGTAAGCATCATACCTCATTTCCTCAAGTTCCATCAATTGAAGCTTTCGATGAGCACCAGCAAGAGGTAAATTGAAGTTGAGCTTCTTGATCGCCCAATAAGCCTTGTGTTCAAGTTCCACCGGTAAATGGCAAGCTTTCCCATAGACAAGTCGATAAGGAGACATTCCTAAAATGGTCTTGTACGCAGTACGATAAGCCCACAAAGCATCGACCAAGCGAGTTGACCAATCCTTGCGGTTGGGATTAACTGTCTTCTCCAAGATGTTCTTGATTTCTCGATTTGCTAACTCCACTTGATCGTTTGTCTGAGGATGATAAGACGTTGAAACCTTGTGAATAATAAAGTACTTCCTCATCAAAGCGGCAATGGCCCGGTTGCAAAAATGAGACCCTTGATCACTGATTATAGCCCTTGGCATCCCAAACCTTAATAGAATGTTGTCCCTCAGAAATTCAACCACCACGGAATGATCGCTTGTGCCGTAGGAATTGCCTCAACCCATTTCAAGACGTAGTCAACCGCCAACAAAATGTAGAGGTAATCGAAGGACGAAGGAAAAGGTCCCATGAAATCAATACCCCAGCAATCGAAGACTTCAATGATAATGATGGGAATAAGAGGCATATCATTCTGTTGAGTAACGCACCCCAAGAGTTGACAACGACCTCAACCCTGGCAAAAGGCATAAGTGTCCTTGTACAGGTCCTGTCACGCCCCAAACCCATGGTTAAAGGTCTAATGACCGGCCAGTGAGTTTACGTCACCCTAGGCCTATCCTAATAAGATAAGTTTAGGGAATTTATAAAATCCTCTGATCAAAATAGTTTTCCTTAAGAAATTCAATAAGCTACAGAAGCACAATTTTCAATAATTCCAACATATTCCAGAGTTCTACGTGTAAAGATAAAAATAATTGCTTAACAATACCTGCAAATAACCATAGCATAACCTGACCAGAACAAGTCGGCTACCAAAATTCGTAAATCTTCAAATCAAGTCCTCACGGCTCTATACTCACATCAGAACAGTACTACTATATACACATAAGAACTGATCACTAAAAGACTTTGGCTTGAGAGAAAAGCCAAGTCCAGCTATTGCTGCTAACCTGAAAAGTATGATTTTTGAAAAACTCCATAAGCTAAAGCTCGTGTGAAACATGGCATATCCAGTAGACACATTAAATCATGGATACGACTAACATCTTATAAAAAGTGTAGTCGTACGCTTCAGTTCCGAACACATAAAATATACTTCCTTTCAAAGATAATCAAACCTCAAGTCCATAATAAAATGAGTTCAAGTCTTTCAATAGACTTACGCTAAAAGTAATAATTCTCAGTCATCAGTCCATCAGTTCATTCACAGAATGAAATCCAACTTTTCAGGATGAAGTAGAAAACCATTATGATATTCACAATATCACATTTCATAATACTCGTCGATTTCGCACATCTTTCATGAACAAGTTTCAACCAGAATCTAGAGGAGCGACCTCTAAAGTATAAAGGGAATGGCGTCAAACCATCAGGATACTTGGTTAATATCCCCCAACCTTATAACTCCAAATCAGCTACAATGAAGACAGTATGGCATACCAAAACATACTAACGCTCTGACATGTAGGGCGATTAGGGCGATCTCTGACAAAGGAAATGTTTTGATCTCTCCCATGGCAGACGGCACCATCTCTTTCGTGGAAGGGTTGGGATGCAAGGCCCAAGATTCCAACGAGATAAGAAGGAAACAGAAAAACTCATCTCAACAGCAAGAAAGCTCGGTTCTCGTAGAGCTTTGGACCCCTCATTCATCTACACCCAAATCGGCTAAGAACCCTAGCCCCTCTCACAAACTCCAACAAGCACTTTTTGAAGAAGGGTTGATACTGGAGGCTGAGGAACGAGCACGTACTACTCACGGCACCGCAAATCCGTCATCTTCTTCTGGGCGTGGTGTCCGCAGTCCATCGACAGAGGAAGCTGAAGAGCAGGTCCATCATCTTCTGGGCAATGGGTACCATACCGGTGATTCCAGCTTGGGACCCTCTCTAGGAAACACAAAGGTACAGCTATCCAACTCTAAGTCTCAGATCTTGTTCAATGCAAGAGGTAACCCCTATGAGAAAGGCGACCCCAATCTAGGCTATAAAATGGAGGATGTTCATCCCCGTCGTCCCCATCTAGAGTCGGATCCCTCACAGAGCCGTCCGACTCATGGAAACACCTCCAAACCAAACCAGAAACCCTCCTCTCGAGATCCCTCTGGTGTTTCTCAAACTCACCAGCTCAACCCAAAAATGAATAATGGTCAAGTTAAGACTAAACCGAGGAACTGGGCCTCTCTGCTCCAATCTCAGAGCCCTTCTCTGGACATGAAGCTCGAATATTTTCCTGATCTCCAGAGAGGTAAGGAGGCTGTGGTTGAACTTGACATAGAATTGATTGATATAGGAAAATGGAATCGATATCTGATAGGTCATTTTCTGGATGGTAATATGGCTTATCCTTTGGTTGTGTCCACTGCTCAGAACCAATGGAAGGATTTATTTGTGGCTGTAAAGCCTAATGTAGCAGGATTTTATCTTTTTGAATTCAAAGATGAACAGGCTAAGATGACGGTACTTGAAGGCGGACCTTATTTTTTCTCTCAGAAATACCTTGTCCTCAAGGACTGGCATAGGATGATGAAACCTGCTCGTGAGCAGCCTTCCAAAATATTTGCTTGGGTTAAATTCCATGATTTACCCTTTGAACTCTGGAATCAAGAGAGTTCAAGCCGAACAGCAAGCACAATTGGGAGGCCCATGCATGTTGACCAGGCAACCGCTAAGACGGCTAAGCAACCTGGCCTTCTCTGAACTAAGTCCACAAGGGCCAGGATCTGCATAGAAATTAGTGCCGAACAAGATCTTCCTGATGAGGTCACAGTGTTGGTGGAATGAGAGTCAGTTACTGTTCCTATTGAGTACCAAGTTATTCCTCCCATTTGTAAACTTTGTCATGTGTTTGGACACTCTTCCGAGCGATGTATTAAAAGAGCTCCTTCTCCCCCCACAACCACAATTCAAGTTGGGTTACAACCGGACAATGGTACGCAAATGCTAGTATTGGAACGGACAATAAGGGATACTATGCAACCGCAACTGGATTCCTCTAAGGTCAGCCCTCCCTTACCCCAGAAGCAACAAGCTACCAACTCAGTTAACACTATGGCTGAGGCAGAATCTGAAGAAAAACTATTAGAGGTTCTAACGGGAGTGGTCAGAAGCTGTCATGAAGCCTCACAGCTGCCACAATCTCAATTAGTAGGCATGGGCAGCAAAACAGATCCATCTCGCTCAGCTGATCCAAGGGGTGGAGTGGTCAACCAAACACTCTCTCCTAAACCACCTGATCCCCATGGCTCAGTGACTCGGGATAAAGCATCAGAAGAAGATCTTAAGGGGAACTTTCAGAAGGTCATAACCAAATCAGCTCAACGACGGATGAAGAAACTTGAAAGGGAGCAACTTCTGAGTTCCCAATCCAGAGGAAGGAATTAACTCATCCATATCCTTTTGTCAGGGCAGTATGCTTACTCTTTCTACCTTTTGCCATTTTATAATTCGTTTTCTTTGAATATTTGTTTTATGTCTATGCACCCTCTCAATTTTGGTTTTTGGAATATCAGGGGTCTCAATGATCCACTCAAACAAAAAGAGGTTAAGTGTTTTGTAAATAAGAACAAGCTATCAATTGTGGGTTTATTAGAACATAAAATAAAGGAGGATAAAGCATCTAAATTGATAAAATATATCTGTCCTCAATGGAATTTTGTGAACAATTATCCCCAAGCACCTATAAGCAGGATATTTGTGTGTTGGGATCCTCATGTTGCTCAAATTCAGATTATTGACCAATTTGACCAATTTATACATTGTGAGGTGCAATCTAAATGTGGTGACCCCCCCTTTTTTGCAACTTTTGTGTATGGGGAGAACAATTATCTACTTAGGCAGACTCTGTGGTCTAGACTGCATCTCCTGAGTACTACATCTCCCTGGATAGTGCTTGGAGATTTTAATGTCATACGGTTTCCCAGGGAGAAGGTTGGGAGAACTGTTTCTTGGCCTCATTTTATGGATGACTTCAATCGTTGTTTGTATAATTTGGGGCTTGATGATCTTAAGTACACTGGTTGTTTTTTCACCTGGGCCAACAAACAGGACCCTACACATTTTATTAGTACAAAACTGGATCGAATGTTAGTCAATGAAAATTGGATGAAGGTGTATAATTCTTCCTATGCTCATTTCCCTACTGCTGGGATATCCAATCACTCTCCAGCCATTACGTTTATTCTTCAAAGTCCTAGGAAATCAAATAAACCGTTTAAGTTTTTTGATTTCCTAGCAGATCACCCTTAGTTCTTGGATGTAGTCCAGAAAGTTTGGAGGAGAGTGATTATTGGGAATCCCATGTATTGTGTCTGTGAGAAGCTCAAGCTATTGCAAGGTGAGTTTAAACTTATCAATACTAGAGATTTTAGTGATGTATCTGCTAGAATTGTTGACCTTAGACAGCAACTGGATACCTTGCAGCATGCTTTGAGCTCTCATAATCCTAATCCTTCCTTAGTTAGCCAGGAAAGAACAGTTTATAAACAGTTGCTCACAATGGTTAGGGCTGAGGAAAGTCTGGCTAAACAAAAGTCTAGAATTCAGTGGTTAAAGTTGGGCGATCAATGTACTTATTTCTTCAAATCTGTAACTAATGCAAGAAATAGAAACAAAATAACCAGCCTAGTCTTGGAGGATGGGTCCCACACACATGATATTGAGGTCATAAAATCCAATTTTGTCAGCTATTACACTAACTTGCTAGGTTCTGTCCATCCTGATACTTATCAAGGACGAAACAGAATTCAGCAATTAGTAAACAAAAGACTAACTAATACCCAAAAGTTGGCAATGATTGTGGAGGTCTCTGATCAGGAGATTAAGGACACATTTTGGTCACTAAACCCTAGTAAAGCACTTGGTCCGGATGGCTATAATGCTAGTTTTTTTTAAAAATCTTGGCCTATCATAGGCCATGAGGTTACTGCAGCTGTTAAGACCTTTTTCCGGTCTGGCAAACTGCTCAGGAAGGCCAACTCTACCATGGTAGCTCTTGTTCCAAAGATCCCTAATCCATCCAAAGTAGGGGATTTTAGACGTATCTCATGTTGTAACACTGTTTATAAATGCATTGCTAGAATAATTTCTAAAAGACTCCAGGTGGCCCTCCCTGTGCTAATTGATCCTGCCCAGTCGGGGTTTGTTAAAGGGAGGAGATTGCAGACAACATTTTCCTCACCCAAGAACTAATGTGAGGGTATCATAAATCATCATCATCACCAAGATGTGCAATGAAAGTAGACATTAGGAAAGCCTATGATAATGTCAGAAGGGAATTTCTTTGGGATGTTCTGTCCTCTATGAATTTCCATCCAACAATGATCAAATGGCTCCAAGCTTGTGTTACCACTGCTAACTACACCCTAAGCTTGAATGGGGAGGCCACTGGGTACATTATGGGGCAAAAAGGACTACGGCAAGGAGATCCTCTGTCTTCATACCTCTTTGTCCTTGTTATGGAAATTCTCACCTCTCTACTTAGAGAGAAATCCATGTTACCTGACTTCCATTTCCATTGGAGGTGTGGGAATACTAAGATCATCAATCTCTGCTTTACGGACGACCTTATGATCTTTTGCAAGGGTGAATTGTCTTCAATCATCCTTATTCAAGAAGCCCTCACTGAGTTCCAAGCTTTGTCAGGTCTCTCCCCAAACCCCGAGAAAAGCAGCATTTATTTATCAGGGGTCAACATTACCACTAGATTAGCCATTCTGGACATCTTAAGATTCCATTGGGGCACCCTCCCAGTCAGGTATCTAGGTGTACCCCTCCTCTCCACTAAGCTCAAGGCTTCGGATTACCATCGTTTAGTGGAGAGTATGATTGCTAGGACTAAGACTTGGACTAATAGGGATCTAACCTATGCTGGTAGGGTCCAACTAATTAAGAATGTGCTTTTCTCCATTCAAACATATTGGTCGTCCTTGTTTATCCTTCCCAAAAAGGTAATCAAGGAAATTGAGTCAATACTTTGGGCTTTTCTTTGGTCTGGCCCTGACTTAAAGAAAACAGGTGCTAAAGTTTCCTGGGAGCATCTATGCTCTCCCAAAGAGGAGGGGGGTCTTGGTTTCAAATCTCTACAAATTTGGAATAGGGCAGCCATTGCAAAACACATTTGGTTCCTAATCTCTGGGGGAGAACAATCCATGTGGTGTCAGTGGGTCAAATCGTATTTAATACGAGGTAGGAGTTTCTGGAAACTGAAAATACCGGGCGACTGTACTTGGGGTTGGAGGAAGCTTTTGAATCTCAGACCATTGGTTAAACCGTTTGTCCTATGTATACTAGGTAATGGGAACTCCACTTCCTTGTGGCATGACAATTGGCATCCTCTAGGTCCTTTAATGGATAGATTTGGTTCTAGAATGCTGTATGACTCTGGCATCCCTCAAGATGCCTTTGTCTCTCACATAATAGAAGGTTCTAATTGGGCGTTTCCCATCACCCAAACATTTGAACTCAATGAGGTGAGAAACACTTTGCCACCTATAATTCAGTCAAGGTTGCAAGGGCCAGATCAAATAAAGTGGGCTCTTACTTCCAATGGTCAGTTCACAATTGCATCCTTATGGAACAAATTGAGAAATCCATTTCCCAAGGTCCCATGGCATAAGGTAGTGTGGTTCTCTGCGCACGTACCTAAATGCAGCTTTGTCACTTGGCTTGCTATTCAGAATAGGCTAATCCAGCTTTGAACTAACAAAATGAGAGGGGTCTTGTCTATTGGCCCAAGTGAGAAAACACCC
>BPLS01013062.1:7621-28204 GCA_019656275.1 Rhododendron kiyosumense | reverse complement strand
ATGTAAAGCATCTTGGTCCATCGATGCCGAGGCTGTTAACCGTCTAGCAGTTGGCCTTGCTCGATACATTGCCTTGGCTCTTGCCTGACTTGCTTGGCCGTGCATTGCCTTGCCTTGCTCGGGCTGTTCTAATTCTGCCTTGACCTCGCCTTGCTTTACCTTGGCTTGATCTTGGTTCTTGCCTTGGCAATTTTGCTTTGCCTAGGCTGAGCCTTAGCTATAAAAATCCCTTTATTTGGCGATTCACCTACAAAACGGAACTAGAACACTCTTCAAGCAAATATCTTTAAAAATAACTAATTAGCACCTAAATAAATACTAAAAACTAGATACTAGCACACCCTACATTCCATTACCAGGTGCTTATCACTGGGCCCCTATTAGCACCCATATCGAAGACCATGCGCTTGTTAGCACTTGTCTCAAATCACATCACTGGGCCCCTGTTATCACCCATATCGAAGACCAGGCCCCTATTAACACTTGTCTCAAATCACATCACTGGGCCCTTGTTAGCACCTATCTCAAATGACATCACTATTTGACATCCGCCTGCAGGCAACCTCTATTTTTGAAACTTTCCAGTTTATTCTTCACCTAGTAACGTCTAGGTGATTTTTAGCGTATACCAACGCATGTCGCTAAGTCTGATCTAACACGTAAGTTCATGAATCGAACAATAATCAATAAGATGCGAAATATTGAATAAACAACATAATAATATTGAACAATAAATCACATAACATTTTATGAATGAGCCGTTACCCTTAATCTTGTATGGAAACAAATAGCAAATTGTACAAGTTTGATTATAAAAGAAAAATAAGGCCGTTATAATATTAGTTATAAAGTTGTGCAAACAATACAGCAAAATCGTTAGTAGAAAAAAAAAAAAAAAATGAAGGTCAATCTTCATGTGTTAAGAATAGTCATACAATTTGAGGCAAGATGGCGATTTGGGGCGATCTCTCTTCTCTCTCGTCTGCTAATCAGGGGTTCAAATGGCCGAAGGTATGATCTCATTTGCTGATGGTCTGGGCTTCAAAGCCCTAGACTCCAATGAGCTACGGCGAAAACAACATCAGCCAACCCAATCGACATCTCCTTAACCTCATCCTCTTCGGACAGATTTGGAAGCACTAAGGTTGAACATCACTGAGGATTCCGTTCTAGAGCCTACTCCTGGGGGTGCTGGTTCTATGTCGATAACAGCTAACTTTGGGGATTTCAGTCCAAAATCTTCCAAGAGAACGAGCCTTTCCCGCAAACTCCAACAAGTTTTCGAAGAAGCTCTCCAGAAAGAAGCGGAGGCGCGGGCGGGTCGACTAATTGATCCCTGTGAACAGGTTCAGGTACGTAGTTCTCCTACGATGTTGATTAACGCTAGAGGTACTCTGTATGAGCAAGGTGATCCTAATATGGAGTATAACATAGTAGACACTAGACCTCGGTATGCCCGTCGGGGTTCTGGTTCCTCTGTTAACAGATCTGAGTTGCATTCTTCAGCTCACAATCCATCCGAAAGCAAACCTCAGGAAAATATCATGGATCCAACATTCAGTAATACTCTCAACCTACCCATATTCAATCGAACCATCTAACATCTCAGCAGCAACAAGCTATTCACAAAAATCCCACAAACCCGCAACAGTTCATTCCCAATTCCAGGCAAGGACAGAATCAGCATAAACCCAAACCTAGAAATTGGGCTTCTCTCCTTCAATCACAGAGCCCCTCCATGGATTTTAAATTGGACTATTTTCCTGATTTACAGAAAGGAAAAGAAGCTCAGGTGGAAATAGACATAGAGCTAACTGAGGTCGGAAAATGGAATAGGTAGGCATTTCCTTGATGGCCAAATGCCTTACCCCCTTTTGGTCTCCACGGCTCGGAACCAGTGGAAAGACCTCTTTGTGGCTGTCAAGCCTAATGTAGTTGGATTCTACTTGTTTGAATTCAGAGATGAACAAGCCAAAATACAAGTGCTAGAAGGAGGACCGTATTTCTTCTCCCAAAAGTATCTTGTCCTTAAGGAATGGCATCGGATGATGAAGCCTGCTCAAGATCAACCGTCCAAAATACCGGCTTGGGTTAAGCTGCACGATCTACCTTTTGAACTTTGGAATCAGGAGTGCCTGAGTAGGGTAGCAAGTACAATTGGGAAGCCAATTCATGTGGATCAAGCCACAGCCAAGACTGCTAAGCAGCCTGGCCTTCTCCATACTAAATCCACCAAGGCCAGAATCTGTATTGAGGTGAGTGCTGAGCAAGCTCTCCCGGATGAAGTCACAGTCATTGTTGCTGGAGAATCTGTAATTGTTCTAGTAGAGTATCAAGTACTGCCTCCCAAGTGTGACATGTGCCATATCTTTGGCCATCACACAATCAAATATGCCAGCAAACCATCCACATCCTCAATCCCTCCTGAGCTTTCAGTTCAACCATTGATGGGGACTTCTGCTGGGAAAGAAAAACAGAGAGTTGACAGTGATCACCCCAAAGAATCTAGTAGTTCACCCCCAGGCTCTCACTCTCTGGGTGAAGAGCTCAGTGACTCCGAAGATGAGCTTCTAGAAGTCTTAGAAGGGGTTGTGAGTGGCACTCAAGAAGAGAGGGTACTGAATCAAAGTATCAAGACATCAATCTCTCTGTGTAAAGATCATTCTGAGCTCAAGTCCTCACTAGCCAATGAGCCACCTGATCGGGTAGAGATTGGAGTTAGCAAGGTAGCTGCTAACCCGATTTCCAAAGGAGGCGCTGGCTTCAATAAGTTCCTCTCCAAGTCTGCTAAAAAGGGCTTAAAGAAGCAAGCTAAGGAGGACTCACTAAGTTCCTCCAGCAAAGGAAGGAATTTAATCATTCCTTCAAGTTAGGAATAATTGATATCCTTTTGGTATCCTTTTGAGTTAATGCAGTACTTCTTTCAATCTCTGCATCTTTTGCTTATGTTTAATATTATTCTGTATGTCTCTACAAGCCTTTAATATAGGGTTTTGGAACATTCGTGGTTTGAATGACCCCATTAAGCAGAAGGAAGTTAAATCTTTTGTGAGCTCTAATAAACTGAATATAGTTGGCTTTATTGAGCATAAAATTAAGGCAATTTGGGCAGACAGAATCACTCAATATATTTGCCGTAATTGGAGTTTTGTGAATAATTACCCCCAGTCAGCTATAGGGAGGATTTTTGTGGGTTGGGACCCTGAAGTATTTTCTCTTACTGTGTTAGGGCAGTCTGACTAATTCATTCACTGTGAAGTTCAACCCAAAGATGGGAGTTCCCTCTTTTTGGTCACCATGGTCTATGGGGAAAATTCTAGTTTGGATCGCAGGGCTTTATGGCAAAGTATAACTCAGTTCAGGACATCTTCACCTTGGGTGGTCCTGGGAGACTTTAATGCTATTAGACATCCTAGGGAGAAAGTTGGGGGTATTCCTCAGTGGCCATCACACATGGATGACATCAATCACTGTTTGTTTACCTCTGAGCTAGATGACCTTAGGTTCTCCGGATGCTTATACACTTGGTCAAATAAACAGATCCCACTTCATTTTGTGGCCTCTAAACTTGATAGAGTGTTAGTGAATGAGCCATGGATGAGAACATTTTCTCAATCAGCCGCCCAGTTTTTAGTGCCTGGTATCTCGAACCATTCCCCTGCTGTGGTACATGTTCAGCCTAATCCAATGAAGTTAGTTAAGCCTTTCAGGTTTTTTGACTTCCTGGCAGATCATCCACAATTCCTGGCAATTGTCCAAAGGGTTTGGAGGGCAATTGTTATTGGTAATCCTATGTTTTGTGTGTGTAGGAAACTCAAACATCTTCAACATGAGCTGAAGCAGCTTAATAAAGCTGAATTCAGTGGAATCTCGGAAAGGGTTTGTGCTATGAGGCAGGACTTAGAAAACATCCAAGCAATTATAGGATCTCATCCTAATAATAGCTCTGCCATAGCACAGGAGAGGGTGATGCACAGGCAATATGTTACTTTGCTTAGGGCTGAGGAAAGTTTAGCCAAGCAAAAGTCACGAATACAATGGTTGAAACTTGGAGATCAATGTACTTCCTTCTTCTTTAAAGCTGTAAGTAATAGAAGGAATAGAAGCAAAATCACAAGTTTAGAACTTAGTGACGGATCCATCACTCATGATCTTCAGGTTATCAAGTCGGAGTTTGTTAACTTTTATACGCACTTATTTGGTACTTCCCTCTCCACACCTCATTTGGGACCAAATAGAGTTGGGCAATTAATCAGGAATAAACTCAGTCTTGAACAAAGTCATCATATGGTCTCTCCTATCTCAGATTTGGAGATCAAAGAGACCTTTTGGTCCCTTAATCCCACTAAGGCCCCAGGCCCTGATGGGTACAATGCAGGTTTTTTTAGGAAAGCTTGGCCTGCCATTGGGAATGAGGTCACTTCAGCAGTCTGAAACTTCTTCAGATCTGGACAATTGCTCACCACAGCTAATTCCACCATTGTAGCACTAGTCCCTAAGGTTCCGAACCCTACCAAGGTGGGGGACTTTAGGCCCATATCATGCTGCAATACTATTTACAAATGCATCTCTAGGATTTTAGCCAAGAGATTGCAATATGTCCTTCCTCTACTCATAGATCCTGTCCAATCAGGATTTGTGAAAGGTAGGAGGATGGCAGATAACATATTCCTTACTCAAGAACTGATGAGAGGTTATCACAAGCCTTCACCTTCTCCAAGGTGTGCCATGAAGATTGACATAATGAAAGCTTATGATCATGTGAGGTGGGAGTTTCTCTGGGATGTCCTTTTAGTAATGAACTTTCACCCTACCATGATCAAGTGGCTTCGAGCATGTGTAACAACAGCCAATTACTCACTTTGTATAAATGGAGAAGTGACTGGTCGCATTAAATGTAGGAAGGGACTGAGGCAGGGGGATCCTTTGTCCTCATATCTCTTTGTTATTGTGATGGAAGTATTAACAACCTTGCTAAAGGAGAAATCTCAACTCCCTGATTTTCAATTCCATTGGCGATGTAAAGATAATCAGTTGATTAATCTTTGCTTTGCAGATGATTTGATGATATTTTGCAAAGGGGAGATTTCATCTATCAATCACATCCGGAATGCTTTGGCTGAGTTTGAGCCTCTTTCTGGTCTCTCCGCTAGCCCAGGGAAGAGTAGCATATTCTTTTCTGGAGTTAATGAGAGGGTTAAGGGAACTATCTTGCACGATCTGGGATTCCAGGAAGGTTCCCTCCCTGTGAGGTATTTAGGGGTCCCATTACTATCTACCAAACTCAAGGCGGTCGATTGTCAGAGATTGGTAGATAGTATCACAGCCAAAACTAGATGTTGGACTAATAGGGACCTTACTTATGCTGGGAGGGTGCAGCTTATAAAGAACATTTTGTTTTCAATGCAAACATTTTGGTCTTCCCTGTTCATCTTACCCAAAAAGGTAATTAAGGAAGTGGAGACTATCCTTAGGGCCTTTTTGTGGTCCACCCCTGACCTTAAAAGAACTGGAGCAAAGGTTGCTTGGGAACACCTCTGTGCTCCCAAGGAAGAGGGGGGCCTTGGTTTCAAATCCATGGCGATTTAGAATAAGGCTGCGGTTGCCAAACATATATGGTTTTTGATTTCAGGGGGCGAACAATCAATGTGGTGTCAATGGGTTAAATCCTATTTATTAAAAGGAACTTTTGGAGTCTTCGGATGCCAAGTAATCCCTCTTGGGTTTGGAGGAAGTTACTTAATTTAAGAAACACTGTTCAACCCTACATTCGTCACATTATTGGCAATGCGGATATCACTTCCCTGTGGCATGATAATTGGCACCCTCTAGGTCCATTGTTGAACAAGCTTGTTCCCAGAATCGTGTATGATTCTGGCCTACCAATGAATGCCAAGGTGTCCCAAATAATTCTCAATTAGGCTTGGGCATTCCCGGTCACACAATCTTGGGAATTGAATGAAGTCAGAGGTCAGCTTCCCCCTTTGAGGGATGCAAGGGACCAAATTAGATGGAATCTTAATCCAAATGGACAATTTACCATTGCCTCTCTTTGGGAGGAACTGAGGCAACCATTTCCCAAAGTGACTTGGCATAAAACGGTTTGGTTTTCTAGTCACATCCCAAAATGCAGCTTCATAGCTTGGATTGCCATCCAAGGTAGGCTTTCCACAGAGGATCATCTTGTTCTTTTTGGGATTAAATCCTCTTCTCATTGCAGTCTCTGCTCTGGTAGTGAGAGCCACGATCATTTGTTCTTTAATTGTATATTCTCCACACAAGTTTGGAATGCTATTTTAGCAAAAATAGGTGAGAGGTGGTTTCCCCGGTCTTGGGCAGATTGGATCTCTCATCTATCAACTTTTAAAGGCAAAACTCTTAAGAGTGTTGTTATCAGATTGATGTTCACTGTCACAGTGTATCACCTATGGATTGAAAGGAATATGAGGAAGTTTCAAAGTTCTGCTAGCACCTAGGACGTAATAGTTCACAAAATCTATAACATGGTAAAAAATAGACTTCTGTCTGTGCCCAAATTGCCTGAAGGCTCTCGTAATTCTAGATTTATTAGAGAATGGGGTATAATTATGGAATAATCTCCTATGTACTTGTTTAAAGTTGATTTGGAATTGATTGTTTTCCAAAACCTATCTTTGAGCAGGAGATGAATAACAGATATCGAGTGCCACCCTGATGGTATATCATTTGTTCTGAATTGGATCCTGGTATTCTTCAGCTTTGGTTGGATGAGTGTCCCAGCATATGTGTGTACCCGTGAGTTGAGTGATTGAGCTCCTTCCTTCATTGTGAGAGGAGGTAATATTTAGTGGGAGTCATACTGTGAGGGAGAGTGGAGGGAGTAGAAGTTTCCCCTTTTGATTTAAGTGATGAGTTAGGCTTTGAGGGAGTAGAAGGTGAGCAGATATGGTCACCTTTGGTGGTTCAGCTTGGTTCCTTTTGTGAGTGCCCTGGTTCTTGAGGCATTCTTCTGTATTCGAAGCTCTGGTCCTTGTGTATTTTCGGACTTGGACTGGCTTTGGCTTTTGGTGTGGTTACTAATTAGTGAATTGAATTGAAAGTGGTTACTCACTGTTTCTGTTTCTGTTTTCTGTTTCTGTTCTGTTTTCTGGACAGTATAAGGTTTTGTTTTCTGCTGTTGTATTGGATGCACCAGACCTGAGTTAGTTGTAGTACTGCATGTTATGGCTGTCTTCTCAAGTGATGTAAATTATGACTGCAACTTGTTATGTTTGTTAGTTGCAGCTATAATGGTTAGTCTGCTGCTAGTTGAAGTCTTTTGGTTTCCTTGACCTATCCTTGGGGGGTTGTCCCTAGGAATGTTTAAGCTTTTCTAGGGGGCTGTCCCTAGCTGGTTTAATTTCTCTTAGTTGATGTGTGGCTGCTGCTAGCCACGGTAGTCAATGCTAACTTGGCTGTGGCTGCTGTTTTGATACAATTACATGCTGGTACAGTTTACTTCATGCTCCTAATACCATGGTTTAGTCTGCTGCTGTCCTCAATGGTCTCTGAAGCTACTGTTCAGTTTTTTGACCTATTACGCGTCTGTCTGTTAAGGCTGTAACTACCGCTTACTGTAGTTGCTGCTACTATCCTCCCTGGCTATTGCAGTTCTTCTGATCTTCATCTGTACAGTTGCTATTCTATTATGGCCTCCATACGGTTTAATGCTGCTGCTATGGTTTTGCTGCTACGGCATACTACTGCAACGGTGTGCTGCTACAGTTCTGCTCCTCTGTTCCGTGAAGGGCAGGTTCCGTTTATGGCTGCTACGGTTCTGCTCCTCTGGTCAGCAATATGGAAATTCCAAGGAAGATAGCTTCTAATTACTTATGGTGCTACAGCTTCTACTAACTGAAATGGGTTTGCTGCTACTTGACTGTTATGCTACTGTTATGCTACTGTGTGTGTTCCTTTTTGATTCAAAAGCTTAATAGATTGACAATGTTCTTACGGTGGACCACCAATGTCAGGGCATTGTTTTCCTTCCCTCTTCTAGAAGGATTGGAAACAGTGCACACCATATAGATTGTGTAGCCATTTGGCATTACCAATTTTCTTTACTCTTTTGTTTTTTCTTTTTTTCCTCCTGGGGTATGCCCCTTGTAGGCTGTATATTCGATCAGCCTTTTTTTCAATTTCAAGCTGTTTTACCCAAAAAAAAAACTTATTGTTACTATTAAATATTTTATTTGATTGTCGTTAGGATACTAAGGTTCTATTTGTTTTACTTATTTATAGTGGCTCAAAAGGAAAAAGAATTGGTTTAGTAATGAATTTTTATAACAAAAGAAAGGTTTTAATGGTATATAGTTATTTTACTAAATATTAGAATTTTGCTAAATAGAATATAATATTATGATAATAATCATGACCTTAATAGGAGTCCTACCGGACCTACACAACATGTTCGGGTATCAAAAAGTGGGTCTGGAGGGTTGTGGGATTTATTTGAATAAAGATATTACCGAAAATTATCGAGAGTAAAATAATTAGATAATAAATAACCCAATAAATAAAATATATTGAGGCTGACAAGGTTTTATCTTAAGTATATAAAGAGTTAAAAAAAATTTATTCGGGAATTAATAAATGGGTTTTAAAGTCACAAAGTTATTTTGATTGAAAACTTTGTAATATATATAATAAATAGATAATTAAATAAATAAAAAATAATATTAACAAGATATCATCTTTGAGGTGCAAGGAGTCTAGGAAAAAATAGTTCGGAAGTCAAAAACATTGTTCGGGAAGTCACAAAATCGTTTCGAACATCTTTTAATAAAACCATAAGGAGTTTGCGGTGGGGAGTGCGGCCGCAAGGTTTTGACTGGTCCTTGCGGCCTAAAGGTTGTGGTCACAAGGTCGAACACATATTTTGAATTTTTTTTTGTTTCTTCGTAGTTTTGATGCATGGAACTTAATGGGACTATGTGTTAGGACTAAAAACGAATAAATATACTTAGAGAAGGGAGAGATAGGATTATAATACCTTGAATGTGTCGAATTGAATTAAAATTGAAACTTTAATAATTGAAGAAGATGACTTCGGGTTTGTTGATGGAGGGACCTTGAGATTGAATTGGTGCTTGTTTGGTGATGCTAGGGGTCGTAGGAGATGATGTGTATGGTCAAATAGGGTTTCGATTGAGTGCACCTAGTAAACCCACTTTTCTTTCTCTTTCTTTCTCTCAATAAGAATCCATTGAATTGGAGCTCTATCTTTTTGGTTCCTTCAAGGTTTGGCAGTGTGGGTTCGTATTGTAGTGGGGTTGGGTATTTATAGGGAATTCAGAGATGGAGGGATAAGGTGGCAAGGTTCTCCTTGGAAGTACAGCGGGCAACGTTTGCAGAATTCGTTCAGTGCCTGACTTCTAGTCATCGGTCCTCGAGGTGTGTGCGGGGCTGGTTGATGTGGTTGGCCATTTGCGGTGGCGACAATGAAGGCTTGCATGAGTTGGACCAAGTCCGGTGTACCAATTGGCCTGTTAGTTTGAGAGCTTCCATGTTGTCCATTGCTTTGTCCGTTGCTCTAGTTGTTGTTTATGTTTCCCGTTTCCACCATCTGGGACATAATTTTTATTATTAAGTTTAAATAAGGGGGTTTTGCTTGTTTTTTATGATTTTAGAGCGAAATAGGTATTGGAAAGAAAAAGAAACGCACAAATTTAAGAACTTATTACATAACTGAATGATCAGATTCAAACGGTTACAACTCCTAATTGTGTCATAGTGACACCATTATTTCGTACTTAAAACAAAATAGTCAACTGAAAATTTAAAACTACCACAACCCAAACATATCCTAATTTAACTACTACCAAAATACTAAACCCAAAATGTCTCGTAGGTACTTCCGAAATAGTCCTCTCTCGTCCCGTGCCATGTTTAGTAGAAAAATTTCGGGTAATGCTCCTCCAGTAGGTGTTGTGGCTCGACTGTATCCTCCGTGAGTCCATAACAGCGCCAAGTCACTTGCCACTGTGGTTCCTGCCATCCACCACTGGTGTTGGGATGATAGTAGGGTTCTCATTGGATGGGCACTTCTGTTTAAGTGACATGGTCCGTGAAGTCCACGTTGGTTGGTATGATGCAGTGTTCGTTTTCCGGCCGAGCCCTTGCTACATGGGAGTAATGGATTCGATCAATGTAATGCTCCTGAAAGCAGATTGGGCCCGGATCTTCCATGGGCTGGGGTACAGTGGTTCTAGTTGTATGTAGACATGGTTGCTTGCAGAGTAGTCTGAATGGTGCCCACAGCATGGGATTCTAGCGGGTCGAGCCATACTAAGGCAAGGTGGTGGTGGCAGAGGGTCAACATCCTCAACTTTGCTTTCTAGGTCATCAACCTCCATTGGGGCCTGAGGTGGTGGTGGCATCATCGACAGTTGGTTCATCATTCTCCGTTGAAATTCCGCTTCCCAATTGACTAGAGCATCCATGGGTAGGAGCCAACCGTAGTCGTCCATCT
Organism: Rhododendron kiyosumense; assembly: GCA_019656275.1. Taxonomy (NCBI): domain Eukaryota; kingdom Viridiplantae; phylum Streptophyta; class Magnoliopsida; order Ericales; family Ericaceae; genus Rhododendron; species Rhododendron kiyosumense. Next base: position 17,715 of record BPLS01013062.1, on the reverse strand, counting down.
CAGTGTCCGTCAAAAATCCTTCTGCCTCATTGTCGTTTTCCCCATGGCTACTATCATCACTTGGGTTCTGTTGCTCTTCAGGCTCGAAGTCGTCCATGTTTCCCTCATCGTCTTGAGCTTGGTTTTCATCCAGTGGGGGTGGTTCATCCTGTCTTTCCTCTTCATTAGGTTCCCTCCTGTCTAGGCGATGATCGTGGTCCATCCCTGGGAATTGTGGTTCCTTCGGATTTTCTTTCTCCAGGTCTTGTTCCTCCTTCTGTAGATCAAACATTACTCCCCATATGCTTGCAAGCAAGCTCCGTGTCTCATGAGTGGTGGTGGAGTGGTGGAGACAGCGATGGAGTTGGTGAGGGTCGTGATCTTCTGATGGGCTTGTCTCATGCTGTAGAGAGTAGGAAACATCATTGCTAGGTAGTCGTCATTTAACGGGAAGTCGGGGTTCTCCACTAGGAAGACTTGCAGTCGTTCCACTTCTTCAATCATTTGGGCGGCATTGTCTTCCTCTTGGACAGGTGATGAGTCGTTGGCATCTCTGAGAGCATGAATTGGTGGCAGATTGTCGATGTTTTCATAGTAGAGGTAGTAGGGATCGTCTTGTATGTTGAAACCTGGTATTGTCTCTATAATCTCTCAGAGGTCCTTCTCAATGATAAAGCTCTCCCAGGGCCCCAACTTTGATGAAGGTGTAGTGTTCCTCGATCGGGTAGGTTGGCTCTACACCATAGGTACTGTGTGTGAAGTATAGGAAATTCTTCAGGGACGTATGGATCCTCGAACGAAAAGTCAAGTCCTCCGTAATCTAGAAAGTCTTCCAGCCTTGACCATTCTGCTTCCAGCTGTGCTGTGAAGGTAGGGTTCATCTAAAAGGAAAAGAAAATATATCTATCGTTAATTATTAGTGCCTAATTTTAAAATATCGTCGGTTTTATTCTTAAGCTAGTGTCATCTACCCAAAATACCCAAGGTTGGAGCGTTGAACCTAAGGCTTCGATACCAAGTTGTGCCCCGATTTCTGTAATAAATTACGGAGACATTAAATGTCATTCTACATAAGTATTTGCTTTTATTTATTACACAAAATCCTAACGAATAAATTCAACAAGGAAATTGTTTATTACAAACCCAAATTCAAATACCAAGTCTTTCTCAAAAATACTAAATCTTGTCTAACAAAGCACAGAGCCGCTTTCTAGTTTTGATACGGATCCCAAGCTAATCCTGGCTCAGGTTCCACCTCTGGGTTCTCTGCTGGATAGTACTGTTCGCCTTCAAGGTTCGATGTTCCTTCTTGATTTTCTACAAAATCTGGCACGGGGCCAGGTACTCTGTATCGTGAGTGACGAGATTCACCCAGTAGAATAATCCTACCCATTCTTCCCTTCTTTTTTTTGGGTAAAACAGCTTGAAATTGAAAAAGAGGCTAACCGGATGTACAGCTTGTAAGGGGCATACCAAATGGCTACATGGACTAAATGATTTGCGTTGTTTTCAGTCCATTTAGTAAGAGGGAAGGAAAACAAACAATATGAACAACTATAAAGGATATGACCAGTCCTGAGTTACCATGAACGACCATACGCCAATCATGTCATGACATGAACATCCACACGCCAAATGGGTACATGCTATAACCTGAGTTTGTATCCCTTCGGTTAAGAGCTTCAATTGATTCCTATAACCAACTTAAACATTAACAAACATTAACAAATGTAGAAGGCAGCAGCTTGTAGCAGTCCAGTCATGAACAATAACCAAATAGCAGCATTGAAATTGCAGCAGAACAACAGCATTGAGAACACCATACAGCAGTAGCCGTAGTAACAACACAGTAGCAACATAAGCAAAACAGAAAAACAGATTTCAAGTAACAAATCCTTCCAAAAGCCTACCTGCACTACTTGAACCTCCGAATGGCACAAAAGGAGGAATAATCATGGGAGCATTATGGAAGACAAGCTCCTAAAGGTGCGGCAACAACAACAATCTTTCCCCAAGCTTGCACTCTATCTTCCCACAGAACAGCAGTAGTAAACAACTAGGGATAGCCCCTAGAAAAGCCTATACATTCCAAGGGACAACCCCCATGGATAGGCCAAACCCAATCAAGAGCAAAAAAAAAAATCGATGCTTACAATCCCAAACTGAACAATCAGACAAGACAAGAGCAGAACTATAAATTAATTGGTTAGCCAATGAGATCACAAGCAATCTGATCACATACAGTAGCTAAACGCACAAACAGAGACGAGATAGACAAATATGATTCCAGGACCTGCTGCAGCTAAAACAGGACCATTTCTGTTGCTAGCAAACAAAGCAACAGAACAACAACATAGCACTATGCCACCCACAACAGAACAACAGCACAATAGTAGAACAACAGCCATAACAGAACAGTCTAGTTTAATGACATAAGAACTGCAAAACTGGTCCGCAACACACAGTGAGCAAACCAAAACTCTTGGCAACTAACATCCAACATTGAAAAGCATTGCTTATATATCCTCACATTTCTCCTCCCTCGGAGTCTAATTCACCAACATGCTAAAAGCAAAAGGGCCACAACTCCCTCGCCTCTCCCTTACAAAATGCCTCCCACTATCTATTACCCCCTCTCACAAGAAGATTGGGCTCAATCCCACAACTCACGGGTGCACACATATAGTGGCACACTCAGGGTAATAGAATTTCGCTCGTGGCCAATGGAATCACTATGGAACTTAGAAGAACTATCTCCGTCAAATCCAAGCCTGATGAAGCTGCCCAATACAACCTGCCAATCGAAACACATATCTAAAAGATTTGGAAAACAAATGCAAGTCAAGCTAATCACATTCGCACATGCACATTATGACCATGCAACATATATGATTATTCCATATTTATACCCCATTCTCTAATAAATCTAGTATCATGTGAGCCTTTGGGCAGCTTGGGTAGGGACAGTAGTCTATTCTTAACCATGTTTTAAATTTTGTGAACTACCACCTCCCAAGTGCTAGATTTAGTTTGAAACTTCCTCATGTTTCTCTCAATCCAAATGTGATACACTATAACAGTGAATATCAATCTAGTAACAACATACTTAAGAGACTTCCCCCTAAAATTGGAGAAGTGAGTAATCTAGGCTGCCCAAGACTGAGGGGACCACCTCTCATCAATTTTTGCTAAAATAGCATTCCAAACTTGTGTGGAGAATACACAATTAAAAAATAAATAATCATGGCTTTCACTACCAAGGCAGAAGCTGCATTGAGAATTAGATTTAATTCCATAAAGGACTAATTTGTTCTCAGTGGAAAGCCTACTCTGGATGGCAATCCATGTTATGAAACTCCACTTAGGGATATGACCAGAAAACCAAACAACCTTATGCCAAGTTACTTTGGGAAATGGTTCTCTCAATACCTCCCATAGAGATGCAATGCTAAATTGTCCATTTGAGGTAAGAGACCATCTAACTTGGTCCCTTGTACCATACAATGGGGGAGTTGTTGTTTGACCTCATTTAACTCCCACGTTTGTGTGATTGGGAATGACCACACAGAATTGAGAATTATTCGGGACACTATGGCATTCAAGGGCAGGCCAGAATCATAAACAATTATGTGACCAAACTTATTCAACAATGGACCTAGGGTGTGCCAATGGTCATACCATAGGGAAGTGTTAACACCATTACCTATAATATGGAGAATGAAGGGTTGGACTAAAGTTCTTAGATTAAGAAGCTTTCTCCAAACCCAAGAGGGATCACTTGGCATTTTAAGACTCCAGAAGTTCCTACCCTTTAATATATAGGATTTAACCCATTGGCACCATATTGATTGTTCTCCCCCATAAATCAAGAACCATATATGCTTGGCCACCGCAGCTTTATTCCAAACCTCCATAGATTTGAAACCAAGACCCCCTTCACTTTGGGAGCACATAAATGCTCCCACACCACTTTGGCTCCATTTTTTTTTTAAGGCCAAGGCCATACCTCAAAATGGCCCTAAGGAGAGACTTAATCTCCTTGATGACCATTTTTGGTAAGATGAACAGAGAAGACCAATAAGTTTGCATTGAGAACAAGATGTTCTTGATGAGCTGGACTCTTCCAGCATAAGTAAGGTCCCTATTAGTCCAACTTTTAGTTTTGGCAATGATACTGTCAACCAATCTCTGACAGTCAACAGCTTTGAGCTTAGTAGATAGTAAAGGGACTCCCAGATATCTCACTGGAAGAGTACCCTCATGGAAACCAACCTCTTGCAAAATAGTATTTTTAACTCCCACACTAAATCCAGAAAAGAATATACTACTCTTCCCTAAGCTAGGGGAAAGACCAGAAAGAGCCTCAAACTTTGACAAAGCATCCTAGATGTGCTTGATAGATGGAAGCTCACTTTTGCAAAATATCATTAGATCATCAGCAAAGCTATGATTTATCAATTGATTAGCTTTACATCTTCAGTGGAAGTGAAAGTCAGGGAATTGAGTTTTTTTTTTAAGTAAACTTGTAAAAACTTCCATCACAATAACAAAGAGGTAAGAGGACAAAGGGTTTAATGTAACCTATCACTTCCCCATTAATACAAAGTGAGTAATTTGCAGAGGATACACATGCTTGTATCCAATTAATCATGGTAGGATGGAAGTTCATTGCAGAAAGAACATCCCAAAGAAACTCCCACCTAACATGATCATATGCTTTCATTATGTCAACTTTCATGGCACGCCTAGGGGAAGGTGATGACTTATGATACCCTCTCATGAGTTCTTGAGTGAGGAAAATGTCATCCGTAATTTTCCTTCCTTTCACAAAACCTGATTGAACAGGATCAATGAGTAAAGAGAGAACTGATTGCAACTCTTGGCTAAAATCCTAGAAATGCATTTGTAGATGGTATTGCAGCATGATATGGGCCTAAAGTCACCTACCTTGGAAGGATTAGGAACTTTAGAAACGAGTGCTACAATAGTGGAATTAGCTTTGGAAAGCAATTTTCCAGACCTAAAGAAGTTCTTAACAGCTGAAGTGACCTCATACCCAATGACAGGCCAGGCTTTCCTAAAAAAGCCTCCATTGTACCCATCCGGACTAGAAGCCTTGGAAGGATTAAGAGACCAAAAAGTCTCCTTGATCTCCAACTCTAACACATGAAAGACCATACTTTGACTTTGTTCAGGACTTAGTTTATTTCTGATTAATTGCCCAACTCTAGTAGGTCTCAAGTGGGGAGAAGGATGAGGAGTACCAAATAGAGTTGTGTAAAAGCTAACAAACTCTTCTTTGATAACCTTGAGATCATGAGTGATAGAGTTGTCACTCAACATTAAACTTGTCATTTTGCTCCTATTTCTCCTATTGCTTACAGCCTTAAAGAAATAGGAAGTGCACTAATCTCCAAGTTTCAACCACTGGATTCTTGACTTTTGCTTAGCTAAGCTTTCCTCAGCCCTAAGCAAAGTGAGATATTGCTTGAGAACCACCTTCTCTTGTTCTATGGCAGAGATATTATTAGGATGAGAGCCTATAGTTGCTTGAATGCTCTCTAACAAATGCTTAGAGGCACTCTCAGAGATGCCACTGAACTCTGTTTTATTAAGTTGCTTCAGTTCTTGTTGAAGGTGCTTAAGTTTGACACAAACACAGAACTTGGGATTACCAATTACAATTGTACTCCAAACCCTTTGAACAATTGCAAGGAATTGTGAACGATTTACAAGGAAGTCAAAAAACCTGAAAGGCTTATTTAACTTGCTTGGGTTAGGTTGAACACATGCCACAGCTGGAGAATGGTTTGAGATACCAGGAACCCAAAAATGGTCCGTGGATTGCTTATAGCTAGCAAGTAAGCAATAAAATTTTGATACAAAACAATACAGATAATTAACACATACTCTTTTTCTTACTATCCTTTAACCTGTTGTGTGATCTCAAGATCTTATCCCTAAGATCCTTTCCTCCCCAACCGCTAGCTGATGTCCTGTCCCATGAGATCACACCCTCTTATTTGTCAGGATTTCAAATCAACTACAAACAGAGGGGTACCTTATCATGCCTTAACATGACTAGGGTTCACCTAAACATTCACCACTGGGCCCCTGTTAGCACCCATCGCAAATCACATCTCAAAGTCACCACTGGGCCCCTGTTAGCACCTGTCTCAAAACATATCACTGGGTCCCTGTTAGCACCCATATTGAAGACCAGGTCCCTATTAGCACCTGTCTCAAATCACATCACTATTTGACATCCGCCTGCAGGCAACCTCTATTCCTGAAACTTTCCAGTTTATTCTTTACCTAGTTAGGTGATTTCTAGTGTATACCAACCCATGTCACTAAGTCCGATCTAACACGTAAGTTCATGAATCGAACGATAATCAATAAGATGCGAAATATTGAATTAACAATGTAATAATATCAAACAATAAATCACATAACATTTAATGAATGGGCCGTTGCCCTTAATCTTGTATGGAAACAAATAGCAAGTTTTACAAGTTTGATTATAAAAGAAAAATAAGGCAATTATAATATTAGTTATAAAGTTGTGCAAACAATGCAGTAAAATCGTTAGTAGAAACAACAAAAATAAATAAATAAATAAATATACTTATTGTTACTATAAAATATTTTATTTGATCATCGTTATGATGCTAAGGTTCTATTTGTTTTACTTATTTATGGTGGCTCAAAAGGAAAAAGAATTGGTTTAGTAATGCGTTTTTATTACAAAAGTAAGGTTTTAATGGTATATACTTATTTGACTAAATATTAGAATTTTGCTGAATAGAATAAAATATTATGATAATAATCATGACGTTAATAGGAGTCCTATCGGTCCTACGCAACATGTTCGGGTATCAAAAAGTGGGTCCGGAGGGTTGTGGAATTTATTTGACTAGAGATACTACCGAAAATTATCGAGAGTAAAATAATTAGATAATAAATAACCCAATAAATAAAATATGTTGAGGCTAACAAGCTTTTATCTTAAAATTATAAAGAGTAAAAAAAAAAATTATTCGGGCAATAATAACATGGGTTATAAAGTCGCAAAGTTATTTGATTGAAAACTTTGTAATATATATAATAAATAGATAATTAAATAAATAAAAATTAATATTAACAAGAAATCATCTTTGAGGTGCAAGGAGTCTAGGAAAAATAGTTTGGAAGTCAAAAATATTGTTCGGGAGGTCGCAAAATCATTTCGAACATCATTTAATAAAAACGTAGGGAGTTTGCGGTGGGGAGTGCGGCCGCAAGGTTTGATTGGGTTAATCTTGCGATGAAGCAGTTGGCCACAAGGTTTTGACTTGTTCTTGCGGCTTGAAGGTTGCGGCCTCAAGGTCGAACACAGATTCCAATTTTTTTTGTTTCTTCATGGTTTTGATGCATGCGACCTAATGGGACTATGTGTTAGGCCTAAAAATGAATAAATATACTTAGAGAAGGGAGAGATAAGATTATAATACCTTTTTTTTTGTGGGTAAATTAGCTTGAAATTAAAAAAGGTTAACCGAATGTACAACCTACAAGGGGCATACCCCAGGAGGAAAAGAAAAAGGAAAAGAAGAAGACTGAAAAAATTGCAGAAACCCATGCACAACCCGCATGGAGAGTAAGGTAAAGTGAGCTGAACAACAATATCTTACCCCCATTGCGCTATCTATCCAAGAGGAAAGATAGTACAACGGGAATGAACCTATGAAGTCATACGGGTAGTAGATATTACATGAAACTAACTCTTACCCTGGCACATCCCGCCAGGCTAGGAAATGAAATAAAGAGTCACGATCAGAAACGACCATGTGATAAACCATCACAGAGAACTAGTAGCAACATAGCAAATTGGCATAGGAGAGCTGATCAGCTACTACATAGGAACAAGGCACCAAGAAGAGTCTCAACCAGAGATGATGGCATCCGACAGGGGGCCCCACCCCGTACACCACGCCCATTCCAACCGGTCTAACACTCCCTCATCCAAATCCAAGGCTCACCAAAACAATCTGCCCCAGCCAAAAACCAAATACCACACCAACCTCTCGAGATGGGATAAGCAGACCAAGATTCAAATACTCCAACTTAACCAAGAAAAGACCTCAACGTGGCACTCACTTTCAAAGAAACAGCTACTATAGAGGACCTCAAAACGAGAAGGCAATAAGGAGATATAGACAACCAATACACGGGCACCATCTCAACCCCGCACAAAAGCCCTATCCACACAAACTACACAACCTCTTCCGATTACCAAAGGCTCACCGCTCTCTAAAAGTGAGACAGAAAAGGAGCCTCTAATCTGCTACCAGCAATAATGACTTACCACCAAATCAACTAGCACATTTCGAGGCCACACAAGACTGTAGGGGACTATAAACTGCTCCACTCAACTAGTGTATAACCACTCATCTAATAAGAACAAACACAGCCACACACATGCCACGCTAAGAACCAAACGAGCTTGATGAAGCAAAGCTCCCGGGTTGAGAGAATGTAGCGCTCCAAATTGCACAACATTGAGCCCTCAAAGGCTTGTTTGCCCAGTAACAAAACTGAGCATGTAACCCGATTCTCAGTCCAACAGATGACTACCCAATCGAGTGTTTCAAAATGAATCTACAGGTTATCATAATATTATAGCCAATTAAACTGCCCAAAACACAGATTTCTATCAATTGATTATACCTTCAATCTGGGAATGATGAACTAACACTGTGTAGTTCCAACCTGGGAACTAGAGTCGGCCCAAATAGAACACCCTTATGTCTGGCAAGCAACCCAAGGTCGCCGTCGTCGGAATGGAAGCTAACCCTATATAGCTAGCTAATCTTAATTACCAAATACGCACTGCTGTACTACCGGAGAATGCTGGGGATTGTGAGTGCAAGGTCCACCAGATCTGGACAAGACACTACTGTTTCCGAAGAGCAGCTGCCCTCCATCATGCACTGGAATGGGCTAACCTATGTCGGAGCTGATATTGTCGTCAGTGCTTTCTTTTGCCGAGAAAAGGACCCATAAGCAAAGGATCCTCTCCGAGAAGATGAAATGGATCCCAGTGACTGCGGGGTAATCTGTGACGCTGGCCAAATGTCCAGAGGTGGGTTTGGCCGCCCTCCGATGGACTCTCCAACTCTCTAATCTGCAATGGACCTCGGTCCACGGGGTGGACTCTGATTCAGACCATTGACAAGAAATCTCCCTTTGCTGTACCTCCGATTCAGAAGACGAACAGGGAAACCACCCTTTACTGTATTCTCTCTGTAAATTCATGGACCTGCTCCTCATGGAGAAAGTATTGTGTAATGTTCAAATGGTGATCCGATTAGAGCTTGAAAGTTAACTCTAAATCAGATTGAAGGATAGAGATTTGCTGGGGAGTGCATTCTCTCTCTAGGGTGTAGAGAGAGAAGCTCTCAACCCTAGCTCTCTTAATCGGATTATAATACCATGAATGTGTCGAATTGAATTAAAATCGAAACTTAAATAATTGAAGAAGATGACTTTGGGTTTGTTGATGGAGGGACCTTGGGATTGAATTGGTGCTTGTTTGGTGATGCTAGGAGTTGTAAGAGATGATGTGTATGGTCAATTAGGGTTTCGGTTGAGTGCACCTAGTAAACCCACTTTTCTCTCTCTTTCTTTCGCTCTCTAGGAATCCATTGAATTGGAGCTTTATCTTTCTGGTTCCTTCAAGGTTTGGTAGAAGTAGAAGGCAGAGGAGAGGGGTGTGGGTTCGTATGGCAGTGGGGTTGGGTATTTATAGGGAATTCGGAGATGGAGGGATAAGGTGGCATTAATGGTGGTGGTGTTCTAGGGCTTGCAAGGTACGAGGTAGGGTAGTAGGGGCCGGGGTAGGGGTCAAGTAGGTAAGTAGGAGGTGGCATGACGGGGTTGGAGCTTGGATTTTAAGGATAAGGAGAAATATTTTCTGTTTTGGAGAATGAGAGTACAAGAGAGAGAAAGATGGGTTACTTAGGGTTGAAGAATGGTGGTTGGTGGGGTTGGGAAGAGGTGGTGGCACTGCTGGATTGGGAGGAGGGGTGGTGGCCATTTTTCTTGGGGAGGAAGAAAGGTGGCAATGGAGAGAG
>BPLS01013058.1:1834-16092 GCA_019656275.1 Rhododendron kiyosumense | reverse complement strand
TGTTTACACCATAAATTTGTCAACGTGAATCGACTAGACTAAAGTTGGGACACGTGTTGATCACACCTAATTAAATATTACAGAATCAAATGGACTAGTCGATGGTTATGGTTTTTAAATGCAGGACATGTGTCCACGAACAAGTTACAAACGAGCAACACGTGTAGCGGTTAATGAAGGAAGTTGAAAGCAAACACGATCTATCCAGAGAACGTGTGTTTGAATCAGTTTCTAACACAACATAGGATCGTGTGAAGAAACCGTCTGCTCAGAGATCATGGATGAGAAGAGGGAAATACAACAACCGCTTGATTCAAATTTAGAGAGGGAATTCTGCTCAGTTTGAAATTCAAGTCGAGGTGGCAGCCTATAAATACTAAAGTTGAAGACATTTAGACCCCCCCACTCAATCGCCCAAAGGCTTCTACTTTTTATCTGTACTTTACTTTTTCTCGCTCTAGGAGTAGCTTGTAACTTAACCGTCCAATCGATCGTGTTCTCACAGTCGACTGACTGCTACTTTGAAGAATAATAAAGTCCATTTTGTTATTCTTCTTCCATCCCCATTCACTTCATTAAGTTTGCTTCCAGAGAAGTCCTGAAACACGGCAAGGAACCAAACTCCACCACCACAAACACCACATTTCCAGCACACACTACAATCTCTTAGTCGATCATCGACTACTCACAAAAATATACAAACAAGAATTGGCGCTAGAAGGAGGGCATCTTACTAATTTGGAAGTGATGGCCCCAACTACAAGAAAACAAAGTGACCGTCCTATAGAGCCTCAGAACGAAGGCTTGGAGTTTCAAACCGAAGAGCATCCTGTGCCAAGGATGTCAGAAAATAGCCAAGGAAATGGCTCAGAGATATTAGTTGACGTGCAAAATCTATCTAGACAGTTAGCACAAGTTTTGTCTAATCCAGAAGACGAAGCAGCACAAGAATTAATCACTCTACTGAGAAGAGTGGTTACACCTCCATCTACCATCGATGTTGATGCAAATGGGGTAGTTCATGAACAAGTGCGTTATAGTGACATGCCTAAACAGGCTCCTCAACAGGTATATTCTAATCCTGCTTTTGAATCAAGCACATATGTGCATGGTCGGCCAGTCATGGAATCCAATACATTTAGACCTACAATGAGGCCAACTAGTTTTTATCAAAATATCCCGTCTGCTTATGAAGTCGGGAATAGTAGTGGTTATGGGCAAAATAGTTATGTGAATAATGGTCAAACTATCCAACACGGGTTCACGAGAACCCATGTTATAAATAATGATCAGCATACTGCGCAGAATGTCCCAAATAACAATCCATATGCACACTATGTTACACAAGCCTTGCCAAACAATGGCAACGGTAATGGCTCATATGTACAACCAAGTGTTGGCCATAATTATGCACACTATGTTACACAAGCCTTGCCAAGCAATGGCAACGGTAATGGCTCATATGTCCAACCAAGTGTTGGCCATAATAATAATAATCAGAATTTTCCTTTCGCGCAACCATGCATCACACGAAATATCCCAAATGTTCATAGAGCCATGGAACCTTTGAATGATAATAGATTGCAAGACCCTATGGTTATTAATAGGGCACAGATTACAGAAATCATTCAAGATATGTATGGTCCAGGGTTGTGTAGGTTAGAAAAACCCATGTTTCGGAAACCCTACCCACAATGGGTGGATAATGTTCCATTACCAAGGGGTTATAAACTCCCTGAGTTATCACTCTTTAGTGGTACTGAGAATCAATCTACTATAGAACACGTGGGCAGATTCTGCCTTCAGTTAGGTGAACTGGGAATGGATGACGTCCTTAAATTGAAATTATTTCCTCATTCATTGACAAAAACAGCATTTACGTGGTTTATAAGTTTGCCTGCTAATTCTATTCATACGTGGCAGGACATGGAAGAGCAATTTCATGCTCAATATTTTAGGCATGAACCAGAAGTTTCAATTGCTGACTTAGCTAAATTGAAACAGAAATCAAATGAGACAGCAGAGCAATTCTTGACCAGATTTAAAAGGTTAAGAAATCAGTGCCACTGTAATGTCCCTAAAACTGAGATTGTACGAATAGCACAAGATGGGCTTGAGTTTAACTTTAAGAAACGGTTTAATGGGTCTAATTTCAAAGACTTATTTGAACTCTCAAAAAGAGCCTCGCAATTCGAAGCAATTCTTCAGGAAGAAGAACAGTTAAAAAATTCATCTTTGGGTACATATTACCAAGATGTAGAAGGTGACATGGAAATTGATGTCGCACAAGTTATTGGCAAAACTCCTATTATTTGTGATACTCTTGTGAAGACAGAGAAACCAATGAATATGCCTTCATCCCAACCCAATCGACGTGGGGGGCAAGCTAATTATAGGCAATACTCATTCGATTTAACGCAAACTGACCAGATATTTGATGAACTACTTAAACAAAAGTTTATCGTTCTGAGTCCTGGACATATTCTTCCTTCTGACAAAGAAAAGAAAGGAAAAGAATATTGTAAATGGCATAATTCGTTTAGGCATAATACTAACAATTGTGTTACATTTCGCAATTGCGTGCAGGATTTGATTCAAAAGGGGTTGCTGCAGTATGCTAAAGGAGACAAAGATCCGATGAGCATTGAGTCTGATCCTTTTCCAAAAGTGGACATCAACATGGTAAATGCTAACCTAGCTAAAAGGTTAGGATCAACTGTTGAAAGGCAAAAGCAAAAAGAAGGAGACCGAATGGAGACTGATGAAGAATCAGCAAAGTCTCAACCATTAAGATTCCCCAATGATTATCTTTGTATTCGATGCGGACGAGAAGTTAAGTATGGGGAAGCAATCATAGCTGAAATGGAGCAGAGATGTGCATTCTCTAAATCTGGACTTCGATTCAATACTATGGGTGGAAACGATCTCCAGATTTATGTTGGTGCAAAGCTGATTTATGAGGGAATTGATCCTGGACTCTTTAATAGGATAGAGTCAGAACATTGTTATGGACCAGATGATGGACCATTTCTATTCCGAGGACATCCCGTGGAGCCTGCAAGGCCCGGAGTACCTTCCAGTCAGGATTTGGAAGCAGTGGGATATCAATTTCCTAGTCGAGGGAGATACTCAAATTACAGAGGTGCAGGTTCCAGGAGAGGCATGGGACCACGAGGCAGAGGTCCTTATGGATATGGGGGGCACCAGCCCAGAATGGTAATGCCTCCAAATAATGATCATGAGAATTGGAGTACGCTTAGTCACCCAAAATTTCCAGCAGAGGGGTGGTATACTAAGGTGTCTACTTCACAAAAGAGAAGGCTTCAGAGGAAGTTTGCAGCCAGAGTATATAATGATCCATGGGATCACGTCTTTGAACATAAAGAGAGAGTGGAACCACATAAGGTTCCAAACATGGTATGGACTCGAGATCAAGAGGGAATTAGTGGTCAAAAACAGAATGTCTCCGAGCATGAAGCACAAGATACTACTGCAACCTCTTCAAAATCGATTATCCTACCCAAGGGAAGAAAGGAACTAAAGCAAAGTCTGAAGAAAAAGATGGAGGAATTTCAGAAACTCATGGAAGCAGATGATGATGATCTCCTTGATGAAGGGTCAGAGCAGGAAGATCTAATCAAAGATGCTACTCCATCTCCACAGAAATCAGCCACATTTGGAGAAAGTTTGGCCGCAATCCAGTTCGGGTCAGTACCTATCAATTATCAGTGTCATATGATTTTAGTTTTGCCAAAACATTTTAAGGCAAAGCCAGACCAGCCTATGGAATTGGCAGGTGACGTAGAAGATAAAACACAATCAACTGTTAAAATAGTTGAAAAAGAGAAAAACACTCAATCACAGTCGATTAATGTTGAAACAGATGAAAAGGGAACAGAAGTGGTGGTTCTTAGACCCCCTGATGATGCTTCAATCAGGCATTTGAAACCTTTGTATGTTAAAGTCCATATGAATGGCCAACCTATCTCAAAAGTGTTGGTCGATAATGGGGCAGTGGTTAATATCTTACCCTCAAGAATGATGAAGGTGTTAAACAAAACCAATGATGACCTAATTCCAACAGAGGTCACTGTTGGTAATTTTGCTGGAGGATGTTCCCCTACTAAAGGAGTTATATCTTTACAACTGCAAATTGGGAAGAGAAAAATGAATGCTACATTTTTCGTAGTCGATTCATCGTCCAATTATAATGCCCTGTTAGGAAGAGATTGGATTCATATAAATGGATGTGTGCCATCTTCTTTGCACCAGGCCTTGATCTTTTTGAAGCAAGAAGAGAAAGAAGGAATGGAGGTCTTTTGGGCAGACCAGCATCCCTTCCAAGCAGAAACCAACAACGTTGAGGCAGATCTTTACAAAGAACACCTCTGGCCAATGAAGATAGAAGATGCAGAAGTGAAGTCCAATGGGATTGGTTTGACTGAAAGTCAATTCCTTACTTATATAAAGGAAGGTTTTCGAGAGTTGAGCAAAGATTTTGTCAGGCCTAATGTTATTGCAAGGCCTGTTGGTAGTTCATCTCAGGTTTTTAATGTTTAGAAACCTTTTAGATACAGGAAGTGAAGAGTTGGCTACTGTTAAAGCCACTTTCAAGAGGATATTTTCCTTTTTAGTCGATAAGAAGTTGCAGGCATGTGAGCCTATTTCTTGTAATTGGGCTGAATGTGTTTTTGATGATAGCCCGTTAACGATGAAGGACTTAGGGTTAGCAGATTTGAAACCCGCACCAGCTAAGTTAGATGATGATAGGGCCCAGGTTAAGGATCCTTTAGAGGAAGTAAATTTAGGGACTCAAAAAGATCCTAAAATTACATATGTGAATGCTACTTTGCCTAATGAAATAAAGGAAAAGTTTAAGTATTTATTGTGCAAGTTTAAAGATTGTTTTGCTTGGAGTTATGATGAAATGCCAGGTTTGGACAGATCATTGGTTGAACACGGAATTCCCATAAAAGAAAATTACGTACCGTTCAAACAGGCACCCAGAAGAATGAAAGATGATGTTCTTCCCCAAGTTAAAAAAGAGATGGAACGACTATTCGAGGCAAAATTCATTCGACCAGTTAAATATGTAGAATGGGTCTCAAATGTGGTTCCAGTTATGAAAAAGAATGGAAAAGTGAGAGTATGTGTCGATTTCAGAGACCTCAATACAGCGTCACCTAAAGATGAATACCCAATGCCTGTTGCTGATTTATTAGTCGATGCAACTGTAGGCTATCAAATGCTGTCCTTTATGGATGGTAATGCCGGTTATAATCAGGTTTATATAGCAGAAGAAGACACTCATAAAACGAGAACAAAGGGAGCCAAAGCCAATTTTTTCACCTGAGCCAAACAGACGGCCAAAGTAAGATATTCTTTGGTAACCCTTAAACCAGGAACTGCCATGAGGAATTTGCAAATCCAAAAAAGGTAAAATGCAATTTTTTCGTGAAGGCTAGGTGCAGAAGATTTAGCGTTGAAATAGGTTTTCAACCACTTTGAATAGCTCACCCCGGATGAAGGTATGGTAAATACCGGATCATATGGTTCAGGGGAAAGAAGAGCATTCACTTCACGGCCTAATGAAGAAAGGCCAGTTAAATGAGAAATGTCCAAAACAGTTGGGGACAACAACCCACAATGTAAAATCAAAGCGTTGGACGATTTAGACCAGAAACAGGCCGCAGCGGCTATAAGTTCAAAGTTCATATCCAAAGGAAACTGAGAAAGCTCAATAGTTTCACGAATCCCCATTTTTTCCCAATCACCATGAAGAAACTTTGTCATTCGTTTTACCCAATCGGCCCATTCTACTTCAACATTACAGGGCCAAGAGCGAAGATAAGAATTCTTACCCCAACTGGACCATTCGAGCGACGAGTGTTGAAGCAAAAGCGGATCTCGCTCTACTACGGGATAAACTGATGAGATATCATCTGCTATAGTTGATGGGAACACTGGACCCAACATACAGAGGGAGCTAGAGTTCTCGACGAGAATCAGAGCTTGTACGTTCTGACTCAATTCGTCACGAAACGAAGCTGGGAATCGAGGAATAATTTCTAGTCCCGATTCCATAACTAAGTCTTCGTTAGAAACAACAAGTGCTTTCGATTTCGTCTTCGAAGCCATGGAAGTGTAGTACAAAAGCCCGGTGTGAAAAGTTCTGTGCCCTAGAAATTCAAAGTACCTCGCTTTATATAGGCGTTGGCTCTTCAGAGAATATTTACTAAAGTTAAATTCTTAACTCAAGTAAATAGGGGGGCAATGTTTACACCATAAATTTGTCAACGTGAATCGACTAGACTAAAGTTGGGACACGTGTTGATCACACCTAATTAAATATTACAGAATCAAATGGACTAGTCGATGGTTATGGTTTTTAAATGCAGGACATGTGTCCACGAACAAGTTACAAACGAGCAACACGTGTAGCGGTTAATGAAGGAAGTTGAAAGCAAACACGATCTATCCAGAGAACGTGTGTTTGAATCAGTTTCTAACACAACATAGGATCGTGTGAAGAAACCGTCTGCTCAGAGATCATGGATGAGAAGAGGGAAATACAACAACCGCTTGATTCAAATTTAGAGAGGGAATTCTGCTCAGTTTGAAATTCAAGTCGAGGTGGCAGCCTATAAATACTAAAGTTGAAGACATTTAGACCCCCCCACTCAATCGCCCAAAGGCTTCTACTTTTTATCTGTACTTTACTTTTTCTCGCTCTAGGAGTAGCTTGTAACTTAACCGTCCAATCGATCGTGTTCTCACAGTCGACTGACTGCTACTTTGAAGAATAATAAAGTCCATTTTGTTATTCTTCTTCCATCCCCATTCACTTCATTAAGTTTGCTTCCAGAGAAGTCCTGAAACACGGCAAGGAACCAAACTCCACCACCACAAACACCACATTTCCAGCACACACTACAATCTCTTAGTCGATCATCGACTACTCACAAAAATAGACAAACAGCATGACATCAATTTGTGGTGGGATGTACACCATTTCAACTAATAGAAATTAGGAGGTTAATGTTCATTCTCTTAAGTGGAGGATGAACAAAACTCAACTCGAATAAAAGTGTTGTTATTTTCTCTTTCTTACATTATATATCACTTTCACTCTATTCAAACGGGCCAGGAATTTTGTGTAATGTCAAAGCCCGAGCTTTGACTATAAATCTGCGCAAGTAGATGTTTGATCTTCGATGTTGTGAGGCATATTCATGTAATGTCGAAGAGATATGCTCTAAAATTCCACGGTCAACTGCTTATTCCTAGTGTGGTTGATTCTGTTCTCTCTCTCTCTCTCAAGGGAGAGGTCTTGAGTTCAAGTCCTCATGGGCTCAACTCCCGTTGTAACTACTAACAACTAATTCCTAATATCCTGCCATATGGCATCAAAAAAAAAAAACATGAAAAGTCAAAAAACCAGGCACCTTGTGACTTCTCAGTTGCTTGCCGCTTGTGGAGAGCTTGGAGCTGCAAAAGAAATGAGTCCAGGAAAAGGGTACTGTTTCCTTGTCTTGTCTTTCATGTGAAGCATTAGGAAATGAGCTGTCCGTCCACTGTCAGCACTCTTGGCACGCAGCATACCGGTGTAAAATCACTCTTAGGCTGCCGGTTACTTACTATTGGTTTGAAGAGAGTTACTTGAGAAACCAGGCACCTTCTGTTTCTTCACTAGATTCTGATGGGCCTAAATTTCAGGCTTGGATGAAGTAATCTCTAGAGTTCATTCTAGCTTGCTATGTTGACAGTTGCAACAAGCAAAACATGCATAGGCAGTTCTCTCGTTTATTTCCATCGTTGCTTCATACGAGGTCATATATGAACTTAATCTCAAAAGGCTTGTTTGGTTATTCTTAGTATGGTAGTTAGTCCCGTTTGATTTAGAGAACCATATGAATTGCAATGGATAGAAATTTATGTCCATTTTCTGTCTTAAACAACCTTTACGGTCTGTTTGGATTGGGTATTGTAAAAGGGTGCTGTGTTATTCCCCTTTTAACACCTGGGACCCACTCTTATACCCCGTTTGGCAGTCAAAAGTGGAGGGGTTATTCCCTTCACCCCGTGTTCCACTACACCACCTAATACCGCCTGAGGGGGTGTTGGCGATGGGCTACCTTCGACCAATCGCTATGGAATCCCCCCAAATCCCCCTCTTTTTTGAATGAATCTACCCCTCCTTTTTCACCCCGAGGCGAGGTACCCATTTTCCTGTCTCAACTAACAAAACAATGTATTCAACTACATGGGAATTCACCTAACAAAATTGTTGGACACATTTTCAACTACCAAACAATGTATTTTTCCAAAAAAATTAAAAAAAATTAGAATTAAAAAAAATGAATTTTATCAATTTATAACTGACTTTTTTATTTTGCAATATTATTAAATAAGTTTATTTGTTAGTCAAATTAAATATTACGGCTTAAAAGTGTGAAATATTAATTATATTTTTAATTATATATATAACGTAATACCTATTTTAAGATTGGGACTGTACGAGGGCAAAAGAGTCATTTGATAGCTTTTTACATCATCCACCCTTCCTTATACCCCCTATTAATCCTCCATCCAAACAAAGTATTATTTAATCCCTCTTCTTTAATACCTCATCCAAACGACGTACTATTTAATATCTTATCCATAAATATTACATCAATGTGGGTCATCCCTTATTAACCAATACCCCCTACTATCCAATCCCCCCTTCTTACATAACACTTCCAAACCTAATCCCGCATCCAAACGAGCCCTTATCGTGTTGGGTGAGACTGTTTGAACATAATGATGTCGATCAGGTAGCTGAAATATTTTGGGCTTATGGCATTTAGTTTTAGGCTCCGTTTGGTTGGGTGTAAAATATTTTACAGCTGAAAATATTTTTCATGTAAAACATTTTACAGAAAAATACAAGTTTTACAATTGTTTTTGGGTGTTTGGTTGAATTGTAATTTTACTATTACACAAAATAATAACTCATCTAATTTGCATGGAGTAGTATTAAAGTGAAAGTACTTGATGTTTGGAGGAAGTCCAGGAGAGAGATGAAGGCCATGGTGTGCCTAGGAATGCAAGTGGGTAGAGAGAGAGTCTTGCTGTTAGTTAGAGAGAGAGGGGACCTTTTTCCATGTGTATTGACGTGGCATGAGGGAATACGAGAATCCCTTTGTCGAGCAGTTGTTCAATAGAGGTGATGGTCGAATGTGCAAAGGGTGCGTAGCGTAGGAAATTGACTTACCGGTTTTTCGGCTGTAAATTGTTTTACGGCCATTGGTGTAAAACATTTTTCAAAAAAGTTCATTTTCCGTGCATTTGAACAATCAAACAACGGAAATTACGTAAAATATTTTTGACATCCAAGCCTTAGTCTTATTGCTAAAAGAAGTCAATGTTAGAAATGCAGTGTTAATGTCTGTTGGAAAACCTGTAAGAGACTAGCTGGCAAATGCATAAATTCATAGCTTATACTCCATAAGTCCATATATGACAATCTCATGGTACCTTCTCATTTGTTAAGAGCCATGAAAAGACATGTTCCCAGTTCATTAATTCCATTCTAGGGCTTTTAAGCTTCCTCTCTCCAATCTGCTTCATATATACGTTTTTTGAATTGCGGGAACGGCCCATGAGAAGGGTACATAAGGTGAGAGGACGGCTCGAACCGTTTTGATTTTGGTTACGGTGAGTGGGTCTATTGGGTGTACAGGGCTTGAAAACTTTGGTCTCTAAGACCGATCCAAACTTGGCATGGACACATAATCAACTACTCTCACTTTATATTCACCTGGATATGAGTTTTTTCTTTTTGGATTGAAACGATGGAACATTGGAATCCTCACCATTCCTACCACTATTCATCTCCTATGAAACATCAACAAATTCATTAAGCATTTCCTTAGATAAACATAATTATTAATCCCTCCGAACAAAACATAACCAAATCTTCACCAATATACTAAGGATAGGAACGAATGACCAATCAAAGAGCAACAAATCAAGAGTATATGGAATGTACTGAGCAAAACAAATAGGAAAATCTAGCACACTCTCATACAATTCAACTAGTCCCATCATCAATACCAACTTGTAGCAGTCCTCTAAATTACATTTTTAAGTCAATCTCCAAGTGTACTACCACCAATACTAATTCTTTAGATTCAATAACATCATACTTCAACTACAATACGTCATCAATGTACTAGTAAAATAAGTGTGACGATTCCAATAACAAATAAAAGCACTTATGCCAATTCTCCTCCAATACCCGATCCAAAGTCTACAGAAAATAAATGTCCCCGCCTAATAACTAGTATCTCCATAATATCATGCGGGTACCGATGCACATCAAATAACAAAAGTTCTCACAAATTGCAGTAGGACTCCGGGACTCGGACCTCCACTAAATGAACATGAGACAAAATGAATGCAAAAGTATTTTTTTTAAACCTAGGCTCTAATACCACATGTCACACCCCAAAAAGGTAATGACCGGCCATGAACCACAAGATCCGAACTTGTAGAACATGCGGCCTAAAAAAATTAAAATAAATACAAAAGCTTTAGATTACTAAGCAATAAATATAGAAGCAATAAATAAAATTAAACTAGGATGAGACACGTACCCTAGGGAGGTCCACTAAAAGAAATCTCCGAGTTACCGCCAAAGTTCTTGCCTAACGGAAGATCATGGTCCAAAACTAGTTTTATGGACTATAAAATCGGGGGGGGGGAGAGAGAGAGATTCATAGTCATAAAAAAAAAATTCCCACGTTTCATAGTAATAATTAAATATATGGTATAAGAGAAGGGTAGAGCTAGAACGGAAGATGAAAACATATATAAATGCTTAAGCTACATAAACACACAAAAATCCACTATGTACGCTACATGCATGCCCGAGCCCAAACACACAAATATATGCATATAATGTCTTATAAAGGGGTACAATTATTTATTCACTCGACTAGTTGATGTTACGACAGTTTTGTCTAACTTCCCCATTGGAGCCTTCTTTAACATCAAGCAAACTCATTTTGATCATGGCATTCTGGAAATCAAAGAAAAACATGGCTTGGTTGAGCGCATAACCGCTGACGATGCCCCTGGTTCTGGCGCTTGCGTAAAGGGTTTGGTCGGATGTAAGAACTCCGGCCTTTCTTATCAGAGCATTGTAGTAATCATTGTCGAAGTCGTTTCTGCTCATGTCGAAGGGCTGCTCTGCGTTGTCACCTCTGCTGCATGTTCCGGACAAGGTTTTGGCGAAGTTGGAGTCCAGATTTGGGTCAGAATTGGCCAACCGGGTTTTGAATGATGAGCACCTCGCCACCCCCAGTGTGTGTGCCCCTACAAGACGATTAAGCCAAGTCCACCAACACCAAAATGAGGCTACAAGCTAGCTAGAAATTTTTTAGTGCCAGGTGGGTATATCCCACGTGATATCCGTTTGGCATATCCGGGCCATCCAATACACTTTTGGACGGCTCGGTTTGAAACCATCTCTCTCCTCTCATCCCAATACTTTCTCATTTTATTCACTCCAAATCTGAGCCGTCCAAAAATGCAATAGACTGCTCAGATGCACCGAGTGGACACCATGTGGTACCCACCCGGCACTGAAATTTTTTCCATGTACGTTTTCTGAATAAGATCGTTATTAATATAACTAAAGGAAAATAGAATGTTTAGATTATAGACCTTGCGTGACAATATCATTAATTAACTTGCTAGTTTTGTCATGTTTTAGGGTTTGATTCTTCCGATGTCTCACATGCAAAATCGTTTAGGTGTTACCAACTTTCGTGGATTGATCCATGTATATATAGGGCTTTACCAAAATTTTGACCAAGCTCTCGGCTGGTGCACAGTAGGATGAATCACACATAAATTAGTCAAGCTATGCATAAATTGACGTGAATACCCTTAGTATACCAAAAAAGGTATATTGTTGATAGTAAAAAATGGGTATGAAGGCATATGATTGTCATTGGCTGGGACGGATTTATGGAGAGACCAGGTTGTCTATTTGCACTTAGACCCCAATTCCTTCGTATAAATTTTCATTGCGTCCTCATATAATTACACTATCGCTCCCTATAGATGGATCTTATTAGCTGATCGATTCTCTTGAACATAAAAAATAGCCCTTTCTGATTCACCATTTTTCTCTCAAACATCACCTCTTCTCAACATTTTTATGATTTCGTTAAACAATTTTTTTTACTAATCATGCATGTTTAATGATTAAGTTTTGTTTGCTCGATTTTCAAATTGAATCTTTGCTTATATTGGGTTCTTGAAAGGTGTGGCTTAGTATTCCGAAATTAATCATTAAGCTTTTTTTGTTACATGTGCTTGATTTTTTTAATTCATGAGTAGATTGCATGTCAAATTTTAAAAACATATTAAACAAGACCGAAAAATATCATTAGACTTTGGTGGAAAAAATTTCGAGACCATCAATTATAAGTGCCCCTTCTATTTCGAATTCCTGAAATGGTTTTTCATGCCAACCTAGTTGGGATATCTACCTCATTTGTGATGCAGTTATTTTCTTGCTCCCTATCGTCTTTTTTGTGAGCGCTTTGTTCAAAGATTAATAATAATAAAAAATTGCTGTTCAAAAAGAAATTTAATTACCAGATAAAGCCACCATCTCTTGAACACTTAACCCATGCTGTCCAAACATTCTGATGAGTTCTGAGCTGTTGAAGGAAGGTGAAGGGAGGTTCATTGTGTCTTGTATTTTGGACCTTCTTCCATCCTTTCTTCCCTTTGGTATATCATATACTGGACCCCCAGCCTAATAAGCAAAACAATAAATAACAACAATAATAATAAATGAAGATATAAAGAAATGAAAGGGGGGCTAAAAAAACTAGTTATATGTAATTTTACATCTCTAAATAAAGCGTTGTAAGCAATGATGGAGCCAGGGAGGTCTAGTAGGAGCTGCCATCACAGCAAAAAATTTAAAAAATACAATTATTATATGTAAAAATAATAATTATTCTTAACTTATGTAGACTCGCCATCGCTAGATTTTTTTTATTTTTTTATTTTTGCTATATAGTAGTCCTAAATCCTTTTTTTTTTTTTGAAAGAGACCCAAAAATAGCATTCCAAAACTAAATTAGTCCTTTTCGTACGCCATGTGCAAATAACAAACACCATTTACTATAGTTTTTATTATGTTATTTTAATTTTTCCTAGAGTCGATGACTATTCATATGGCAACGCATCTTTTTATTTTTTTAGTATACATTTTGCGGACCCGAGGGTGCTTGTCAGCGGTATCGAGCGGCCAATCTGGTCGTTTTATGCCCCGTGCCGAGATGAACGTCCAAATCGACCACTCGGCACCACTGCCAAGCAACCTTGCTTGATAATATCCCCCAATCCTTTGCATTTTGCCACTACTAGGATAAAATCCTGGCTCCATCCTTGTTTGTAAGTACTAAAAGGAATTAAGCAAATGGAATGTTAGCTGAGTACGTCTTACAAAGAAAATAGCATCCCTGGCAGCCATGGCGATAATATCAGCACATGAAACAACCCCTGGGCATTGCTGTTCGAGCTGGTCTTTTGCATCGTCGATAAGTTCGTAGCCCCTCAAGCTCAAATTCGCAGGGGAGTCTTTTTCTGCTGTATTATCCTTCGTTGAATCAACCAAAACCGAAGCGTCGCATCCCTACATACAAGGAGATCAATAAAACCAACCTGGCCTGTTAATCGGCTGGCATTTTCAATTACAAGAAACCATTTTATCAAACAGAAATGCCTCGATGATCTTGTGTTCATATTTGCATATTTATGTTCAGAAAAATACATTTCATGAACTCAAAAACATCTTTTTGGTGTTATTTTTAACTGGTTTTTTCAAGAAAATTCTCAAAAAAAAAAAAAAAAACATAACAGAATAACAGATTGAAAAACTATTCACCAAGTATGTTTTCTATGTTTGTGGGAAATGAAGTCCGAAAACCAAAAACTAAAATCGGAGTACCAAAAAAAGAGAACATTTTGGTAATAATTAAGCAAGGTTTTCGAGGATGGTGCCTCTCTCTCTTTGAAATTTTAATTCCATAGATTGGCTTTTTGGTTGTTTTTTTTTTATTTGTGATTCTTTTGGTGTTAGGTTGTTTTGAGGCTTTTGTACTTCTTGTAGTGTTTTTGGTTGGCTTCTTCTTCTTCTTTTTTTGTGGGCAAAAAAATTTAATTTAGAAATCTTGACAAATAGTACA
>BPLS01013057.1:23928-44443 GCA_019656275.1 Rhododendron kiyosumense | reverse complement strand
TTCTCTCTCAAACCCATCCCTCGTATAAATCTCCCTTCCCATATAAAAGACAACCCTTTTCAAAATCTTACCCGCTCTATTTTCGATTTTTCTCACTCGTATCACCTCCAAATCCACGAGACATCTTCTTCTGAATCGCTTGAGCTACCAAAGAAACCCTAGATTTTGATTTTGACTTAATTATTCCCCATCACAGAAGGTCTGATCTTTCTGTGGATTTCTCTCTCCGATTTCAGATCTTCACTTTCTGTGTCATCAGATTTCCTGGTTTTCCTTTTTTCCTCACTTGGGTTTGGGTTCTTGATTTTGATTTGAAAACCTCAAAAGTTAGTATCTTTCATTGTCGATTAAAACCCTTTTTCAGAAATTTTCAGAATTTTACTTCAGGTTCACTTACCCCCATACCCTTAGTTCTCTCTCAAACTAGTTTTTGAGTTTTAATCATATACTTGTATACTTACTTTTTCCTTTTATTTTTCTTTGTTGACTTGAGTTTCTGCGCTGGAAGTTCTCAAAATATTGTGGGAAAAACTGGAAACTGGTTTCTTACAGTCGTTTAAATTTGTTTCCTGATACGTTGTTACTTGTTTCGAATGAGATAGGAGCTCTGTTCTCAAATAAACCAATGGCAGATCAACTGTTGGAAGGGAGCCAACCAGTGGATCTTTCCAAGCACCCTTCTGGAATCGTTCCAACTCTCCAGTGAGTCACTTCCCACCAATCCACTCCTCAATCAGTTCTCATTTCCACGTCATAGAGTGGCTCATGATTGGTTTGAGGTGCATACACACATATCAATATCAATATATGTAAAGGGTCTACCCACGCTCCCGCTATTGCAGGGTGTGGGGAAGGGTTGGATTTACCCTGCAAGTGGAGTGTTTCCGTGACTAAAACATGTGACCACGTGGTCAGATTGAGGCAACCTTACTGTTACATCTGTGTGTGTGTGTGTGTGTGTGTGTGTGTGTGTGTGTGTGTGTGTTAATTAGAATTGTGGAGTCAAGCCTAAAATATTGGCTTATCTCTGTGTATTAAAATTGTAGGCTTCTGTAAATCAACTGAGCTTGTGCATGGTATGTTTTATTTACTCGAGTACATGGTGTTTGTGACGAAAACTAAAATATTTATAATGACGTAGTCATCTAACTACCAAGGAGGAACAGTTAGCCATAACATCTGAAACTTAGTTATATAATTTGTTTTAGCGTTTACATGATGTTGTCTTATCCATTGGGCAGTGAAAGAAAATGACTACATTCTTATGCACTCAAATTCAGACTAGTGATTTCTTCCTGAAAGGTTTCATTATGACTTAGATGAATTCCTTGCTAGTTTGGTCTTGCAAGTTTGGAATAGGTGAACTAGTTCCCAACCTTTGAGCAATCATGGAAAGCTTAGTTGGTGATTGAGCACAAACCATCATTGAGAGGACATATGTAGTCAAGCCTGTAATAAACAGTAATCTTGCCAGACCCATAGATTAATGATAATTATATGCCGTTGTGATGGTTGTAAAAGTAATTCAATCAATTGGTGTGGCTACCCTGAAAGAAGTTGGTTCCTTGAAAGACAATAAATTACCGGAGTTACACAATGATAATAGTGGTGATCAACACTTCCTATCTTTGGTCAGGGCAGGCTCTGAGATTTTGGGGGCCTAAGATGGACGTAGATAATGAGGCCCTTAATAAAATTTACAACAATAAAATAACAAGTAGTTAAATGATTTTTTCAAAGCCAAATGCATGTATTCGACAAGGAAAAAACCCATACAAATACTAATTTCTGATCCTGTTTTCTCTTCTTTGATCTCTAATTCATCTTCTTCCATTTTATTGTGTGTTCAGGAGATTAGAGCTGTTAAGGGTAGAATATACATAAAACTTATATAGGAACCCACCACATGGGATCATTTTCCAAGGGGCTCTACATGAAGATAGCCGCCCATGATCTGCATTTTCTTTTTCCTTTTTTGTTTCCTTTGATTGACCAAGTCAGGTTGGGCCCAACCATTGGGCCTGTGTCTCTTAAGTGTAAAATATGTGGTTTAGGTATTAAAATGGGCCTCTAGTGTTGCTATACCCAAAAAGATTGGACATATATAATGGGTACCCAAAATAATAGAAGGCCCTAATTTTTACACATTCTTGGGGGGCTTAAAGCGCCGGCCTCTTGGGCCTTAGCCCAGAGCCGGGCCTGTCTTTGGTGGCCTTTTCTGCATGGGTATTGGTTTAAATGCAAGTGCTGCTATCTCGAAGAAGGCTATTCGATAAACGGGTATCCTATTGTCTTGATACGCTCAAACTATTGGATACAATTGAACCATAGTTTTGTAACCTTGTTAAGTTTTGACTTATTTGGGTAACTGAGTTATTGATATTGCATCTGGCTCGTGTAATTCTTTAAATATCACAAAATATTCTAAACTGATGCAAAGCAGAACACTTCGTAGATTCAGCCAAACTCTTTAAGATTCAGCATGTATAGCATATTTACTTAGACATCACTCCACTAGTAAACGAGTCCTGCCATAGGTACCGACGCCCTCCATAGGAAAATTGTACCGACGGCCGCGCCGGGCCGTCTCCAGCCACCGGACAGCCAATCCGAGCCATCCAAAAATTCTTAAAAAAAATTGAGGGGCCCATCGCGGGAATCAACGGCATCCGATGTGTGTAGGGTGCTTGATCTAAACACCCTATTTTTTGTGTATATATGTGTTGGTACCTATAGCTTGTAGAATTTTTGGATCAAGCACCCTACACACATCGGATGCCGTTGATTCCTGCGTTGGGCCCCTCATTTTTTTTTTTTGAAATTTTCGGATCGGCTGTCCGGTGGCCGGAGACGGCCCGGCGCGGCCGTCAGTACCTATAGCTTGTAAACTAATCACGGCCTCATAATAAGTGAGATTTCGGTATTAACCCATCTATTAAAGTTAATTATACCACGGAGCAGTGAGCACTAGCAAAAGAGTAGTTCATTACACGTTCTTGAAACTAATCCTGTCAATAAGGGAGGGAATGAACACCACAGTACCAGAATCGGCACCGGAGGGGTGGAGGAAAAAATGGTAAAAGGCAGCAGTATTGGAAAAGAGAGATTCAGCAGTTGCAGCATAAGGTATGGGAGAGAGGGTGGGATGTAGAAAAATAGAAGAAAGGCAGAAAAGAAGTAGAAACAGTCAAGGAGAGGTGCAGCAGGATCAGATGTAGAGAGAACAGATCCAGTGGAGAAAGGAGGACAGAGAGAAGGGGAAGAAAACCAGCCGCTAGGGTTTTCTTTCTATTCAACGCCTTCCTGCAAATACGAGAGAGTTGTATTTGTTGGAACTTGAGAGAATCCCTACCCTCACTAGCTGTCACCAACCTATTTGCTAATCTGAACATGAAATAGAAATTCATGCACTTAGCATGTGACAACTTAACGAAAAATCAAATGTGGACAAACCCCATATTTGAGTTAAAAATGAAAACAGAAAACATTTAAGTATTCTCTATCAAATTAAATATGATGTACTTGAATTACTACATATGCTTGTGAGGTGGATGTTAAACCACTCGTTTCGAATCCCCTATAAACCTACCTAAGTGTCTTTTTGTTTGACAGCCGTACTTATGACGCAAAGAAGAGGCCATATAACTTAACTTGGACCATAAATGAGGGCTTCATATTTTACCCATTAGGGGTCAAGTTGACACTTCGATAATTGACTGACTCCTGGTGACCATCTTCTACTTGGGTTGAGAGTTTCTATAGTTTGTATTTAGATGCTTGTTGACGCTAAAAAAGCATTTAGCAAGCAAATACAGCTGGTTGAAGAAGCTATTTCTAGTGTCAATCCCCTTCGACTCTTCAGTTTCATTAGAAAAGAGAGTCAATGAGAATATGAGGTATTGGGTGTTTTGACATTTGTTTGATCGGCTATTAGGTGATTTGGCAAGATTTCCCCATTTGTATGTGATTTGGCAAGATTTTCCTAACCATGGTTATTGTTTTAATATTGGTGCTGCTTGGTTGGTCAATTTATTGCTTTTATTAGTTTTATCATTTCATTAATTACATGCTCCTGATACATGTAAACGTTTCCATCTGGGGGCTCATGTGTCAGTGTTGGTTGTACACTTGTACTAGCATAACAATCATGTATATTGGCTTGGAAAATGGGAAATCTCTGGTGCTACAGATGGGTTAATATAAGTTCCTTTATTTGTTATCCTTTGATGATATGTCAGACATCCATTTCGTGCCATACAATTTGTTAACATGTTTCCCATTTTAGCAATACCTTTTCTCCTTTATCATTGAACCATTGATTTTGATCTTAATAACAAGATATGTTTGTGCATTTAGGAACATTGTGTCAACAGTCAACTTAGACTGCAAGTTGGATCTTAAGGCCATAGCACTTCAAGCTCGAAACGCAGAATACAATCCCAAGGTATGCAGTTGGTGAAATTGGCGTTTGAGTCCTTCAATTAATACTTGGAATACCATCTTGCAAATTTGCCTGTGACTGGATTGAGGGTTGAAGGTTTAAGAAGTTTAGTTGTACTTTATTTAGTTGTGGTAGAAGTTTTTTTCTGTTTCCTATGTTGCTCAATCTTTGATGATTATAAAAATCATTTGCTTTTTGCTTTCCTTTTGCAGCGTTTTGCTGCTGTAATTATGAGGATAAGAGAACCAAAAACAACAGCATTAATTTTTGCTTCTGGAAAAATGGTGAGTTCCACATTATTATGGTGATGGATATGGTTGAGTTCCACATTGTTTGGTGCTTCTAGAATTCTATAAACATTTGCAAGTATTTCGTTAGTGGTATTGTTTACTTTATGTTCCCACTTGTTTTGAAAATTGTCTGATTCTTGCCCTGGTTGTGGAATCTTCTCTTTTTGTTTTTGAGCTTTTCACCATATTGTTATCTGAAGTTGGTATAGAGGTTTTTATGTCTCGCGGACAGTGGACTATAGTGTTATTTATTGTAGAGATGCTTTTTTGCCTTTTGGATAGTTGCTACTTTTGAACGTTGAGGAACTAGTTATTTATTTTGGGCTTTTTTCCCAGCATAACCATCCATTGAGACTGTTTTAATACTTTAGGATTAATCAAGGTTGATTTCATCTTTAAAAGCCAAGCTAATTTGATATGAACAGGTTATGACATTTGATTGAGACAAAAAGAATCACCATTACAAGTACAACTCTTAGTGACATCTTCTTATGAATTGTTGTTTGGTGTGTCTTACCTTGCCATTTATAGTAATTTGTGGTGCCTTATTGAGAAGAGGTGGATATCTATGCAAATGGTTTATTTTTGAAAGGGAAGTGAATTCAATTATCAGTGTTTAGAGAATATACTATGACTTCTTGCAGTTATTACATTGGAATGAAGAGGGCGAAAGTTTTGTTGCATTGGAGCTTTCCTGCGTTTCTGGTTGAGTGTCTTGGGTTATGCTCTATTTATACTGAACTTCAGCCCAAAATTTTACGAGCTTGCCTTATCCCAAAAGAATATTGAGATAGGCTCTAAACTTTCAGGCCGAAAATGCAAGATTTTTCTCTTGTGGAGCCCAAGTAATATTTTAGATGCTGTACTTGCAGTCGTGTACCCATTTGATTGCACTGTTTTTCACATAACATCCTCACTATGGGTTTTGGACAGTTAGACACCTTCGAACATATTCATCTGATTTTATTGTTACTTATTTTAGCTGTAGACTTTGGGACATGATAGGGACACTCTTGGCCACACTAAGACACAGTGGAAGCATATTAGGTCATATTGCAATTGTGAAAGGGAGTGATAAATACACCATTGATACCTAGTTCTCGAATTTTTATTAGCAATTCTTGTTGTATCTTCTTAATGCTAACATTAGCCTTAAGCTTCTTGTCCGTTGAACTTTTGATATGTGTATAATAGTACTAGACGTTCGACTTGTCCCCAATGTGTCAATGTCCTAATTTGAGAAATGACTTGTTTCCAACGTGTCCGTATGCATGCTTATTAGCTCATGCGTCATATCCCTAGTCGAAGGTGGTTTTCGAGCACTGTCGTCATCAATTCCAGCAGAAGATACACATGTTCTCTTGGGAGTTGATTAAACTTGTTACTCATAATCTGCTAGGAGATATTGATCAAACGACACTATCGAAGTGTGATTATAACAATACATGACGGAGAAGCCTAATCTGAGAAGATTTTGTTTCTTCGCTGGAGGGGAGGGGTGTGGCAATGCGCATGGAATGAAGACTGCGGTTATTAATTAGTGGTTCTGATGAGATGGCTTTTGGTAGTACTATTTGGTGACAAATAAGATAGCGTTAGGGCTTTTATTCCAGAAACTCTCAACAAGTTAACACATAATGTAACAAGTGGATAGTGTGAAAAAGCTGCATGATAAACCAGAAACATTCATAATTATGCAGTTAGGAGAAAACACCCTATACTATATCCTGGGCGAGCTCAAACTGAGTATGGCCATTTCATCGCAAACCTTCATCTCAGTCAAGTGTTCCAGTAGCACAGCCCTTATGGGCATCGGCCAACCAGACTTGGGGTTGGTTGCAATTCCAGTCTTCCCTAAACTTCCATGTTCCAAGTAGCGTATTGCATTTACATGCACAGTCAGGGGCAGCTGTTAAGCAACTGATGTAAACTGCAAAAGTTCGCTGACAGTTAAAATTGAGTAACAGGTTGTTATCACCTACAAATAAGCACGATTTTTTGTTACTTTGATCCTTGGAAATAAAATGCACAACTTAATTTGCTCGTTAAACTTTTTCATCATACTTTTTATGCAATTTTCTGTCAAAGGTTCACATCTTTCTTTATTGTTTCTATTTGGAAAAGTCCATATTGGCTTGATTCTTGAGAACGAGTGTCCTTTGCTAGTGTCCTTTCGAATTGGTTGGCTATCCTTTCTAATGGTTCAGTCCTGATTTATCATGTGACTTCAGGTTTGTACTGGAGCAAAAAGTGAACAGCAGTCAAAATTGGCAGCACGGAAGGT
This sequence comes from Rhododendron kiyosumense, assembly GCA_019656275.1. Taxonomy (NCBI): domain Eukaryota; kingdom Viridiplantae; phylum Streptophyta; class Magnoliopsida; order Ericales; family Ericaceae; genus Rhododendron; species Rhododendron kiyosumense. The sequence continues at coordinate 37,428 of BPLS01013057.1, read as the reverse complement.
ATATAATAGAGCTATGTTAACTTTAACGATAAACATTGAACTCTTTGGCTGTACAAGGTTCAGAGTGGCATGATGAGCCTTCTATCCTGTCATCTTTAGTGATAATTGCTTTCTAAGAAGGCAGTATGGATGCCTTTTGTTATTTTTCCTTAAGGAAATGCATTGTGATGATGGTGTGTAATTTTTGCTTTTCAGTATGCTCGAATCATACAAAAGCTTAGTTTTCCAGCTAAATTCAAGGTATTTGCTCATCAAAGCATGCACACAGATACATGCACCGCAGTCACAATATGGTTGTTCCTTTATCCAACTAGATATTTGATATTTTGATACATTTTACTTTTTTCTTCATAGGATTTCAAGATTCAGAACATAGTTGGCTCATGCGATGTAAAATTTCCAATTAGACTTGAAGGCCTTGCATACTCCCATGGTGCTTTCTCAAGTGTAAGTATTGAGAGCGAGTATTGTATTTAGTACTTGTTGTGTTTGGGTCTTCCCATAAAATTTAGGCCTGCAAATGGAATTGTTTTTGCAATACATGAATAATAACAGGAGTGAGTGTTAAGGGTGTGCAGGAAGTTGAATTTTCACTTTCAATAGTTTTGTTGTTAGAGCTTGTCCCACATTTGTTAATTACAACCAGTGTTCTAAAACAAGGAATTAATCGGCAATTAATTGCTGGCGGGGCCTATCCATTAGGTCTGACTAATGATTAATCACCGATTACTAATTAATATGCACCGATTAATCGCTCGAAGGTGGCCGACTGCCCAACTTGCACCTAATGACTTTTAGAACATTGATTATAACCTCCAAAACTATTATATAAGCCTGGGCGGCCTCTCTGCTCATTGCCAAATTGGTTTTAAGTTGAATGCTTTAACAATTGCTAAGCTTATTTGCAACTTTGCTGGAAATGTTATTGGTCATATCATGGTTCGAGTCTTCTCAACTAAGGCAATTTCATCACAATCTTTCTAGTTACAGCACTGATTATGGCTCAGCTTTGTGGATACAGTATGAACCAGAGCTGTTCCCCGGACTGATATATCGGATGAAACAACCGAAAATTGTGCTGCTTATATTTGTTTCTGGGAAAATTGTTCTTACAGGAGCGAAGGTGAGGAGATACCATACCCCAGTTATCGATTTGTTTTGTTGTGCAATGTTTCTGGTTCTGTATGTTATTTTTGCTGTCGATAAATTATGTACCTTTGTGTTTCTCCTTACTCTTTAGGTGAGAGAAGAGACTTATACTGCCTTCGAGAATATATACCCAGTTCTCACCGAGTTCAGAAAAGTTCAGCAATGGTATGGCCATTTACATTTTACACTAGTGGTCCAAACTTGAATCTTTCGATTAGGGGATTAACTTTCATTGCACTCTACTTTCCCAGCACTCACTGCTTTGATGTGGGTATGTATGTTTGGATGTAGACTTGAAGTCAGATGCCTTTCCCAATTTGCTACCCTACCTTGTTTTTCTTGCTTCATTTTGATCTTTTAGATAGAATGCCATTAGTGCCTCCCCCAGTTCCTTGGTTTAGTACAAAGTTAAAAGATGACATGAGTACGTTGGTGGGAGAGTAGAGTTTCGATATTTTTTCAAGCTCTTCCATGAGGGTATTTTTCAAGCTCCTACATTAGGGTATGCCAACCAACAATATTCAAGATTTATTGCTGAATCACACAAGGAAGACTGAACAATCGGCAAAATGGATGGTGTTTTGGCAGTTTAAGAGTCTAGTTATCACTCTGTGTATTTTTATTCTGGCTTGAAGATTCCAGCTGCATGATAATCCGATTTTGATTAGGACCTCGTATTTATTGCCAACTGTCTAATCTATTTATTAAATTACTGTTAACTTTTCTATACATCAGTCCGAGGCATGTTGTAAGTGGACAAATTAAGGAATATACGAAATGACTGTAAGTCTGTTGGTATAGACGGGAATACTAGTTATACTACTCGGCGATGTAATTTGGACATATCTTGTTGAAAGGTTAACTAATCTAATTTGTGTATTCAATCTGTGGCAGATTTTTTGGGGATGGGGAACTGACAGTATCTGCAAGAAGTCTTGAGAGTAGTGTTCATGAATTCGACGTTACGATTGCTGAACCCAGGCTACTGTAAATAGATGAAGGGAAGTTGGCGATCAGTTTGTAACTCATGGCGTTCAAGAAAAACATTGACATGATTAAAATCAGGACCATGGCAATTTATTTGTCGTTTTGTTTTGGATCTCCTGTAGCATCAACTCCATGGGCTTTTTGAAAGCCGCTGCAAACTTGTTTCTCCACAGTCCACAGTACTTGATTTGAACTTCTCTTTCATTTTCAAGGTTAAATCAGTTGTTTAATTTGCAGATGCAATAATTGGCCATACAAGGTGATCGATGTATAAAACGACAGGAAAAATCCTGTTGTGTTTGTAGTTTTCAATGTGTTTGTACTTTGTAGTAATAAGACCTCGATGTGTTGACATAATCTGCAGCTATTACGTTTTGGGTATTCTAAAAACGAGTATAGTTAAGGACTTTGGTTATTACACTGAAACACTTTTAACATTCATGAACTTGTAAAGAATTTGCAATCGTTTCTGACATTTTAGCTGCTCTTTGCGTACTTCTACCAAAATCCTTCTTTTCTCGCCCTTTTTAAGTTCTTTATTGATACTAACTACTCTCTCTAGAAATAAATTTATCAAATTTGTAAGGAAATCATGTTAGATTAAAATCAGTATGCAAGAGAACAGGAGCAGAGCACAAGAAGACTAAGAAAGAGAAACAGGTGGACAGTGGGTTAATCCCAAGAGTGAAAATTTTCCAAATTGTGAAGGCAGCTGGAGGGAGGAGTGAGTTTTGAGAGCCTGCCTCTCTAACCCAGAGAGAGCCCTCTTCTCTCCCCTTCCCCAGGCGGCTCTACCTCCATGGTTGGTTGTAAGATGGACAAGAGTCTCCCCCTAAGGTTTGAAGATCACACACCCTCCCCATCATTTTTGGACTGTGGAGGCCCAAGGCCCAACTATGAGGAACAAAATATGGGTTTTGACTCTTGAATCTGATTGTCTGATGGATTTTTGGGCTTTTCGACGGCAAACAATGCAGTTTGCAATTGATCTGGGACCGACCCTACTGTGGAAACAAGCTTACCACTCTAGATTTCATGGACTCTCAATGGGTTATCTCCTTACAGCTTTTATCTTTGTTTTTGTTTTATGTTGTATTTTGTTTTGTTGTTTTAGTAGTGCTTTGTTTTCATATCTATATAACCGGGATGATCTTTTGCTAGGGAAAAAAAAAAGGAATACTAACCTCTATCTCTACCCGATTCATTGACATATTAAAAACTGATTCCACATTCATTACTCCAACAAGGCAAATGATCTGCGGAAATAAGGTCAAGGTTTGAGACTACTAGTAACATATTATGGCCCCTTGCGCATGCCATCTCATATGCCGAGAAACCAAATTTTATCTAACAAATGCACTGCATGAGAAACCAAAATTTATCTCAAAGTGCTCTTTTTCTTATTTTTCCCCCCCGCTTTTCCATTTCATTATTTCCGCCTTTCATCTCTAAGCAAGCATGATTTTTTTTCCATATGCTGATGGCATATGATGAATCAAATCTGTCACTAGTAATTCACTGTCGACTTGATTGCGTCCAATATCTGCATCCAAAAAGGCAACAGTTCATTTGTTAGCGACAATAGCATAAGCACTAGTTAATCCAGTGTAAAGTGTTTTGGAAACTCGCAACCTTGTTCTTGGTTGGCATGTAGAAGGGTTCAAAAACAAGAGGAAAAGGAGTGTCCAGGCCGCAAATTCTTGCCACTGGAGCTTCTAACTGCAAAAGCAGGTCAAATTAGTTCTAAAGATTAGACACCAGGTAAAGAAATCAACCCATCGAGCACCATCCATATTTTAAACTCAGAGCAAGTGCAGCTATTCAAACAACATATCATGAACTAGAATGCTGCACGTGGTAGATGGTCCACTTGTGTAGTCTTGTTAAGTAGAATGCAAGTAATCAAAGTTAAAAGTAACTGGAAAAATTACGAATGACCACAAGATGGAAGATTAAGGTTTACCGTTTACACTATTTAATATTCTGCTTTGGTTGTATTTTTCATAAGCCACCTTACAACACTGAAGAAAACACAAGTTTGTAAAACAAACACTTCCATCATATTCTACATCAGATTTAATGCACTTGTGGCTTCTATGAATGTTATACGAGTTTCTTTTTAGCTGATTTGGTTAGCCTTTGGATTACAGTACCCTGTGAATACTTGTGATTTCTGCATCGTATCCACTACCATCGATATCCACAACTTTGGCTTCATTCTGTATGATCCCTGATACCCACCAATTTAATTGGTTATGTGTGAACCTGTTGTCATTTCTCGTGATTGACATGTGTTGAAATCATCATAGTTCTCACTCTTAGTGGGTAATTCAGACTAAGGCTGCTCAAAAAATTCAGTGAACCGTGAAACCGGTCCGGACCGAACCGATCCGTACCTTTTGGATTTTGTCTGTGGATTAATGGTCCGGACACGGATTGAAAATTAGAAAACCGTGACTCGCGGTTTGGTCCACGGATTTTCATTACGAAACCGTGGATTAACCGAACCGGACCGTGAGATATATTTTATATAAATAATATATGTGTGTATTTATATAATAAATTGTTAGTAATGTTAACACTTTTTTCCACCAATTTTAGTATTTTATCTTAATAATGGGATATAGTGTAAATGTACATAAAATATAGGGAGTAAATTGCAGTTTTTTTTAAAAATTACGGGTAACCTTAGTTGAGTTTTAGTAGTAAATTGATACAGTCCTACTAGTGTTTTAGATTTTTTTGAATTTGATTTTTGAAGTAAGCTTTTGGTAGTTTATGTAACAAGTACTTTCTGGTGGTGTTAAACTTAATTCTGAATGTAACATTCTTCCCTTTTATTGTGGGATATATGTGGATAAAACCGTAATTGATCCGCGAGTCACGGATCGGATTGGAACCGGACTGTAGGACTTTTGGCCGGACACGGTTTTCATTTTGTAAAAATCGTGACTAGCGGCTCGGTCCTTGGATTCTTAGAAATCCGAACTGAACCGGACCTCGAGCAGCCCTTCACTACTAATTCTTGGTCTAAATCAATTGCTTTAAAATAGTATAATGGAACCATTAAGGGTCAAAATAACGCTAGCTCAAATTGGTTCATAATAGGACGAAGTTCTGTATATAACTTGTCTATGGTCATTTCTGTATCAACAATTTCTTGGCATTTGAAGTAAACATGAGCGCGAAGTTACTCAGTCTAAACTCCATTCATGTCAAATTTATAAACCATAGCAATGAGCATTTATGGAGGCATCCAAGCTGAGCAATATTTACTGAAAGCTCTCATCCACACACAAAAAAAAAGAAGTGAAAGGGAATAAGGATGCAAAATTTTACCCTCAAGAAGCAACGTTCGACAATGGATGCTGAAATTTCAGCACCAAATCCCCCAGTGACTGGAGCTTCATGACTAATCTGCAAATAAGAGACTAGACAGATCACCTACAGTTGCAGGCACCACTTGTGGGAATCATATTTAGTGATACTTACAAGAAGCCTTCCAGTCTTGCAAACAGAAGCCTCTACTGTTTCCTTGTCCCAGGGTAACAGAGTTTTTAGGTCTATCAGTTCGCAAGAAATCCCTTCCTGCAAACTCTATTGTGTCAAATCACACCAACAATACAACTCAAAGCAAACTACAAAACGGTGAAACAAAGTTAACACAATGCTGACATATAAGAGATTCTGTTGATGGAAATAATATTTTCAGCTATGGATTTTCACCAGAAATGTATTGTGCATCATTTGAAAGAATTCGAACAACAGAAACGAGGGTAAGACAAAAATAATACGTGAGTATACGTAATTTGAGGGTAAGACAATAGTAATTCTTAGTTTTTTACCACAATCCAAATGATTATATGTGTTAGGCAATTTCAGGCTAACTGATTGTACACTTGAATTAGACAACATAAATAAATCTTCTTCATAAAAAATTGCACATTTACCTTTTCAGCCTCAACACAGGCCTGTTCCATGACACAGAGCTGAGCTCCCCACCCCACCAGTGTTATGTCACTACCTTCTCGAATCACCTGAATTTCAAGCATGCAATTTCATAAGATTCAGTACCCACAATCCACCATAGAACTCAAATAGCGCACCTCTGCCTCTGATAGAGGCAACATATAATCATGCTCAGGCACCTCTTCCACAGCCAAACGGTAAAGCCACTGGAAATCCAGATATGCAGATCAATCAAAATCTTATCTTTTAAAAGTCCCAATTTATAAGATTGGATCAAATGACCTGAAGAAATTAATATATTACAGCGCAATACAGCAATACCTTTGGTTCAAAGAATACAACAGGATTTGGGTCACGTATGCATGACAATAATAACCCTTTTGCTTGGCTTGGGCTTCTTGGAATTACGACCTACAAAGAAACTACCTTTGAGAGATTTGGAAACTGCATGTATACGCCACTTGTCCAAAACACAAGTTACCTCAACCAGCTTTGTGTACTAAGAGAAAACATACCAAATCCAACTTTCCTCAATGTGAACTTTATAAAAGCATTTTAGTTTGCCTTGTGCTATAATCACATAAACATGGTCAAAACTGACATAACTCAATTTCAATATCCATCATCAAAACAGTTAGAGAAAGCATCATGCCATTTGAGAGTTGCTAAAAAAATCATGTCATTTGTTAAGAAACCACCCATCATCATAGATACATAGTTTTGGATCTATTATGTGGCGAACCATGTCATCCAAAGTAGCTCAAGCAGCTTGAACCAGTATTCCACTTCAGTGGAGTCTCTCGGACAGCTCTACTGGTCAGATCCTCTCAGACGCATCCACACTGCACAGGCCCCGCTCACATGACTCCACTCATCCTCTCCTCACCGCCCCTGACCAATACTCCACTTGACTAAATATTGGCACTGTGAGCTACATAGCCTGCATAGGATTCCTAACCATTGCAACTCTTTCATACAACACCCGATGTCTGAGCATGGTAGCTTAGCCAATTGGGATCTGCCACTTGTCCCAAGCACGAGACATGATGCAAGGGTGAGTTAGTTGGTCTATGGTTTGGGAACCAACCCATAGCCAAACTCCACTATAACCTTTTAGTATGCAACAACCTCCTACATGCATAACAGATCCTGAGGCTACTCCCTCACAGCCACAGATCTTTACAAGGAGGACGGTTAATCTCTCTCCCTCTCTGCTTGCGTTTGTCTTGCATCATCTTCATGCCTACTACGATTCCCAAAGGCTCAAGGTGCCCACAATAACATATTTGGCCAGCATTTTCTTACCTTATGAGGCTCTAGGCTCACCTCAACAAGATTATTATTCAATAAAAAATGGGAAACGCTTCTAGTTATGTATAGGAAATCAAACAGAAGTATAATTTTCGTCTTATAGATATTACCAACCTCCATGACAAATTTTGCGATGTTTCTTTTTTCCCTAATACATGGCATTTTTGCCCGATCTTGAGAGAAATACACGGACATTATTGTCCTTCATCTGGTGGGATGTCAAGCATTATTTGTCCATGGTAGTGTACAAAATTCTTGTGTGCAGTCTTCATCTTTCCCACCAGAATGCCACTGTAAAGCCTCCTTATGGGTTGGGCTCCTCGCCCTAGAATTCTAAGACATGACCCTTTTCGGTTTGGGTATTGAGGGAGGTTTTCAAGAGCAAAGAGTAGAGAGAGAGAGAAAATTTATTGGGGACCGTGTGTAGGGGTTTTGAGACCCCCAAACGAACAAGCCCATGATAACTAGAAAGTACTCTAGTTGGTGTTTGCTCATTCTGGAGAAGGAATGAAATGAGCATAGAAAAGAAAATCTTATATCTTTGACGAAGGTAATATACCTTGATGCCAGGAACATGGCAGAAAAAAGCTTCAGGGGATTGTGAGTGATAATGCCCTCCATGACCCACAGCTCCATAAGGTGCTCTTATGGTTAAACCTGAGAAATCATATATAATCCTCCACATCAATGCAAACATGAAAATTTTGACCTTATTCTTCCAATTCAACAGCAAAATACCTCCACAGTTAAACTGATTGCCACTCCGGTATCTGAATTTAGCAGCTTCATTAACAATCTACGAAGCAGAAATTCAGTTAGCCAACTTATAGTAGAGAGGGTTGTTAGTTAGAAGTTAGCACCAGGGATGACGCATGCCTGATCAAATGCCGGGTAGATATAATCAGCAAACTGAATTTCTGCTATAGCTCGGTTTCCCTACCATGTGAAGTAACACAAGTTGCAGCTATCAATTTTGAATATTCAGAAAAGATGAATGAAATGATAGGATCTCAATGGAGGTTTTGATGTAGAAGCTTATACAATGAATCTACAGAAGTATGGGCTTACCATTGCAGCCAGACCAATCCCAAATCCAACAATTCCCTGCATATAAGTTACAAAATACAACAATCTCAAACAACAGCAGTTATGAGAGAAAGAGATCCTAGGTATCAAGTGTGGGGTTCTCACTTAGGTTTTCTCTAGCACTCAAGTTAGTGTTTAAATTTTAGGAGTTGAAAGTTATACCAGCAAACCATAAAGGAAAGCCTCTAAGATGGGTTTACCTGTTCACAAAGAGGGGTATTGAAAACTCTCTGTTTACCAAATCGATCAGCCAATCCTGTGGTGCATCGAAATACTCCGCCAAAGCTCACATCTTCTCCAAATACATAAGCACTGTAAAGAACAGGTATCGAAAACTAGCTGTTTAGCAGATGCACACAGGTATCAGTTCAGTTCATCTAGTAATAAGTAAGAACTTGTTACCATCGCAAATCTAGAGTTTTGGTATTGCAAAAGCAGCTGCTTATCAGATCCTTCTAGGCATTTGTTAAAACTATTTTCATGGTGTTTGTTCCTTCTTATTTACTTCTCAACTCTCGAACACGAATCTAAACATGTGTGATAAGAACTTATGCCAACTAGAATCCACAAAAGCCAAGCCGCAGATGTTTTCATAACTACTGCGTCGTACAGTTAAAAAGTTGTAAACTGTCTGTTTGAAGCTACTGTACCTGGGAGGGAGTCGATAAGCTTATTCCAGGTGGTAGAGAAGCGTATTGGCGAGCCTGAATGATGGAAACAATGCAAGACAGGCAATGACGAAACAAGTTTTAAGAGCGCTCGTATTTCCTCTTTTCCATCTTAGTATTGGGTTATGGATTGGGATTTGCTTTTCGAGTCAAGCGGGTTTGACCGGGCCCTTCCAAATACTTACAACATTTGTGCCTTGGCAGTGGGAAAGGCACTACACAAACAAGAGGAAAGAAACCCATAGATAGGGTTCTTTAAATATCTCGTACTGATTGTAAAGGAAGTGAGTTAGTTACATTAAGCCGTTAGTTTGTGAACTTTAGTTAACAGTGCGTTACCGATAGCTAGAAGTTTGTAAGAATGATTTACTTAATATTGGGGTTGTAGTAGCTCATCCCTATCCATAGGCCCCATCTCTGGAAATGAAATGAAATCTTAATTCACAACTTGCTTCCCTGATTAGAAGAACTTCAGCAAGTAGAAAAAATAAGTAGTACTGTAATTGGAAGGTCAGATGAAAATCTCCAAGAGAAACAGAAATTAGCTTTCATAGATGGATCACAAATAACATCAAATTTCGGAATCTCCTACTGCCATCTAAAAAAAACCTTTGAGCTACTAAAGGTTTAATTTCAGCGCCAGGGATTGGTCCTTAACGGCCGGGTTGGAATTAGTGGAGGTGCGGGTAAGCTGACTGGACCAGTCATAATAAAAAAGAAAAAGAAAAAGAAGAAGATCAAATTCTGAAATCACACGATCAGTCAGAGACCAGAAATTCCAACTAGAATCTTCCAAATAATCCAAGAGAGAGAGAGAGCGAGAGAGTTGTAGGTTGTTAATAAGTATACCGACCGAGGATCAGAATCTAAGGCGATGTGAAGGGCTTGGTTGATGGCAGAGAAGAGGTTAATCGACTTCCCCGTACTTCCACTCTCTAGCTGCTGCTGCTGCTGCTGCTGAGTGAGAGCGTATTCAGTACAACTGCCGCCGCTGCTGCCGGACGACGTCGTCGTCGAGAATCCCCTCCGACTACTACTACAACTAGTAGTGGTAAATTTAGAAACGAAATCAAACCTTGGAAATCTCCTCAAACTGGTCGTCATCTACTGTTATTTGTGATTTTGTCGGAGTTCAGTCCTTCGGTTGGAGTAAGGAAGTAGTCCCGGCCAATTCTTGGGGTAGCACGTTGGATTGATTCCCAAACCGTATTAGTAATTTCTTTCTTCTCTTGAGGACTGAGGAGGATAGGAAAAAGATCCAGATCGTCGTCTATCCGAGTAACAACTCATTTCTCGTATCGTATCCACCTAAACCTAACCTAACAAAAGGGAATTTACACTCTATAATTGCCAACATTAATTAATAAAAGTGAATGATAATTGTGGTTACATAAGATAAGAGTCAATGGCTGGAGTACAACAAAGCGTTGGAAGGAAACGGATAAACACAAACAGTCACAACAAAAAACCTACTCCTACTCACATTGAGAAAAAACGAACGACCAGCTATTAAAAAGACTTAAAAATTCAACCTCATTACCCTCTCCACTTATGAATTCATCCCGTCGTTTTTAGCAACTTATGATTTCATCATTTTCATACTTTTAAAACTGATATTGCCGTTTAAGTGTTATTAATTGTATATATGTATATATATATATTTTAAACCATATATATAAGCCTGATTTTGGGTTTTCTATTTCATGGTAAATTATTTGTAGCATTTATCATGAAATATAGACATGTTCCTATCATTTCATGGTTAATTATTTGGACCATTTACCATGAAACTATTTCATGGTTAATTATTTGAACCGTTTACCATGAAACTAATCCAGTGAAATCTGTTAGGCCGCTGCGCGGACCAGTTTATATAAGGATAGTTTGAGATGTACAAATACTTATGTTTACATCCCAAAATTCTTGTTTATATAGGCTGAGAATTTTAGGATGAAATCATACTGTAAGTAATTTACATCCCAAAATTCTTATCTATATATGCCGAGAATTTTTGGATGAAATCATAAGTAATTTTCATCCCAAAGATCTTGTTTATATAGGCTGAGAATTTTAGGATGAAATCATAAGTAATTTACATCCCAAAATTCTTGTCTATATATGCCTAGAATTTTAGGATGACATCATAAGTAATTTTCATCCCAAAAATCTTGTCGATATAAGCCGAGAATTTTAGGATGAAATCATAAGTAATTACATCCCAAAATTCTTGTCTATATAAGCCTAGAATTTTAGGATGAAATCATAAGTAATTACATTCCAAAATTCTTGTCTATATAGGCCGAGAATTTTATGATGCAATCATAAGTAATTTTCATCCCAAAATTCTTGTCTATATAGGTCGAGAATTTTAGGATGCAATCATAAGTAATTACATTCCAAAATTCTTGTCTATGTAGGCCTAGAATTTTAGGATGAAATCATAAGTAATTTTTATCCCAAAATTCTTGTCTATCTAGGCTGAGAATTTTAGGATGTAATCATAAGTAATTACATCCCAAAATTCATGTCTATATCGGGCGAGAATTTTAGGATGAAATCATAAGTAATTTACATCCCAAAATTCTTGTCTATATATGCTGAGAATTTTAGGATGAAATCATAAGTAATTTGCCAGGTAATGTCATGGTAATTTAACCATGTAACGGTTTGAGAATGTCATGTTATATATTTTTTTATGGTAATTTAGCCATGTTCCATTGGCCAACTCGAATAATGAAGAAAAAATGCAAAGATGTGGTCAACTTATCATGTTATATTCCTAAAAATATCGATTCCTCAAATACATTCCATGATTAAAAAAAAATTAATCAATCATATTGAAATTTACCAAATCTCATTGAATTAGGAAAATAACCTAATCCAATCCCATCGAATTGGGAATTTAATCCAATCAAATCCCACTAAATTAGGAAAGCAATATAATATAATATACGTATATCATACTGAAAAGGGTTCAAAAGGTAATTCACACACTAAAAGGATGAAATCATAAGCATGAAAAAATGGTGGGATGAATTCTTATATGGTATGAATAAAGAGGATGGATATTTAAATATTCCTAAAAATAGTGGAGTATTATTATTATTTAATTAAAGCCTGGAAATAGCAAAATTTACACAAACTGGATTGGGTGGGTAAAGCGTCTTTACTTTTCTAATAAAATAAAATAACTCTAGAAAATAAAATAAGATCACAAATTTTTCCAAAAGGAGGCATGGCTGTCCATTGGGCGGGTTTGCGACAGGTGGGATCCGATCCGAATTTTGTCGGATTGATCAGATATGACCACCCGAACCCGACCACACAACTGGTCCGTCCGAAACGTTTTCTGGTTGGCTTGATCGGGTTCAGACGGGTTGTCGGATTGGGGCATTTTTTTGGGCCATTATTTTTTTACTTCTTCAATTATTTTGGGCTAATTTTCCACTTTTTCAGCAGGTCAAATGGCCCAAGGATTCATAATAATTTTGGGCCATACCCATCGCCCAATCCAAGCCTTGTTTTTCATATTTCCACATTTCCTAATCCAACCACAGTTACGAACAGAAAAAAAACACATTTCCAAATTTCAACCAACATGATCAAGCGCTTTGATCAAAAAAATAAATCAAGATCAAGGAAAGACTGAAGCATAGTTGCACACGCAACACAAAGGGCCGGTCTAAGAATTTTTAGTACCCAAGGCCTAATAAAAAAATTGTGCCCTCAAAGAGTTAATACTTTGCAATTTTTTTAACAACAATCACAATATTGGTGTGTTTTATTTGTGAATTTGATATTCAAAGTTAAAAGAAAAATTAAAACAAACCAAAAATTCTTACCAGAACATTTATGGTGCATTTTATTTGTGAATTTGATATTCAAAGTTAAAAGTAAAATTAAAACAAACCAAAAATTCTTACCAGAACATTTATGGTGCGTCTTTGATCTTGAGTTACTATGCTTAAGTAGTTAAAAATATAAGAGGTGTAAGATCCATCATATATTTTGACAAGTAAGAGTCATCATATTATATGCAAGAGTCCACAGTTTACACGAAGGAAAAACAAATGCCAAAAACATTCAAGCTTCCATGGTTTACAAAGGGAAAACAAATAGTGCAAATAACAGAGGGCTGGGGTTTCAAACCAGGAACCTCGTGCTTTAATTCTAGTTACAAACACCACTTAGCCAGAATGTCTTTTGTGTTAAGCCACGGAAAAACTTATATATAACATATAACTGGAGTGCCCCTAAATTTTGTAATTTTTGGAATGCCCAAGGTCCAAGCCTCTTGAACCTTGTACTTGGGCCGGCCCTGACCACACAG
>BPLS01013057.1:3278-23918 GCA_019656275.1 Rhododendron kiyosumense | reverse complement strand
TGTGGGCACACGCCCCGAAAATCGCCCGATTTTGGTTTGCGGCCCTCTTTGAAAATACGGCGCGGCGAAACGCTTCGATTCAGAGTCGCCACTCGGGTTTTAGCGGTGAGGCACCCAAGGAACCGAACTCGAGAACGTTTGCTACGTTTTTGATTTGATTTGAAAAAGGGGGTTTGATTTGATTTGAAGAGGTGCAAACTGGTCCGTCGTCACCTTCGATATCTGAGGTTCGGGAGCCAGGTTACGAGAGGGGAAGGGTTTTATGGCACCCCCTCTCGCCCAATCCGGAGATCGGTCTCTACTCGGGCATTTTGTAAAACGTTTGCATTTTTCTCTCATTTGATCATTTTTAGCCAGTTAGGGCGGGGGAACAGTTAATAGGGGTTAATACTGTAACAGCTTGCAGTTATATGATAAAATGCTTATGGATGATGGTTTGCTTGCTTGAATTGAATTAAACATAGGAGCATAGATTGAGGACAAGCACTGTGAAGAGTCCGGTAAGATGATGTACGCTGCTCTCAGGGTGCGTGAGCAGGCGACGTGCTGGCACGCCACGACAGAATCGTAGCACGCCAACACACCCTGCGCACGCCACCTTCGGGCTGGCGTACACTACCTCTCTGATCTCTCGCGGCTCTTGCTCTCAACCCTCTGGGCTCTGGAATGGACCAGTGCACACCCAGGACAAACCACGCAGTTCAGTATATGATTTTAAGTACATATTACAGGCAGGTGGGTAAGAGGAAATGGCTAAAAGCCAAGAAAAGGCACCAAGAACCCCATAAACAGAGTGGGGAAGAAATAAAAGGCCGGGACGGACCTGTGATATAAGGGCCACACACTGGCCTGTGTCAAGAATGCCGTACGCCACCCCAAGGGGGCCGTACGCCAGCCTTGCTCATTAGTCAGTGCTTGGCTTTACATCATCCGGGCTCTGGATCATGACCAGAAGTAACCCAGAGGCCTTTAAAATGTAAAGACAGTACGAGTATTGAAAGCTACATCAAAAGCTCTAAAGTACAGAAAACAATAAACTGGTTATTAGCATGCTATGGTGATGACATAAAGGAAAAGAGCACTAAATAGACTCTCCATGATCCCCACGCCAACTGTGCTCATACAGCCAGAGCTGGCGTACGGCATAGAATAGTTGGCGTGCGCCATAGATAGTCCATCACGACTGATTTATTTTACCAGAGGAAGGCCTGGTCTAGTATCAGTTACTAGCCAGAACCTTTCTGGTTCCCCTCAGGGTCTGAAAACAGAAAGCACCACAAAGGTGGTATACCTTTTTGTGCAAGAGATGGAAGAGAGGGAGTGAGCTTTGAGGGTTGAAGATGGAAGGTATGTATTGGCTGGTGAGTGGAGAGGGGTGTGTAAGACTTCTCTATCTCTCTTCTTGCAATGAGGGAGCAAGAATGAAGGAGAGGGTAAGGGACTTGGAGAGTTAATGTTGTTAACCCCTTGCAAATGAATGCAAGGGGGGTATTTATGGGGGAGAGAGGACTGAGACCAGGCCTGGCCAGTAGGGTTAAGGGCTGGTTGGGTTAAGGGAGTAGCCTCCCATGCATTAAATGCATGGGACTAGGTGATGGCTTGTGTAGGAGAGAGAGGGGGACGGGCCCTGCAGAAAGGGATGATCAGGGGGCCTGCAGTGTACTTTGGCAGTTACAAGGTTTCGAGCACGTGATAGAAAAGCGGTGATTTGACCGGCCTTGACCCTCCGTACGCCACCTTTAAGCCGCCGTGCGCCAGGTCAAACTCAGTCAACGGTCGATGTCCAACACGTGGCAAAATGCTGGCGCACGCCAAGGAAAGGGTGGCGTAAGCCAGGTGTGGCCTGCTGAGGTTTATTTGGCTCTGGATTTGAAGGGTTTTGAAGGGGTTTGAAATGGTTTGAAAGAGGAGGGTCCAACACACAAAGCTCACGACCTTCCTTCGACCTCGGGAAGTTCTCGACCGTTCATCATCATTGGGGCCAAAAATAATGAGCGAAAAGACCGAAAACGTGCTGATCCGGATGGTCCAGAATAGGGTGTCTACAGGAGCCCCCCTTTGACGGCACTTGGAGCACCGTTCGATCGGGCACAAGTAACGTCAAAGGTTTTTCTAGACACCCTCTTGAGGACATCCAAAACAGAACGCACTTGGTCGACAATGACATGAATCGTAAAGAACCTGATTGGGTGGATTCAGTCAGGCAGATTTGAGAAAGATTGCTGCTCACGGAGGGCAAATTGGGCGGTTGGATCGCCGTTGATTAAGAGTGGGCGGACGGATCGCCGTTGATCGATTGAATTGGGCGGATGGATCGCCATTGATTGAGTTGGGCGGACGGATCGCCATTGATTGAAATTGGACGGATAGATCGTCGTTGATTGAATTGGACGGATAGATCGTCGTTGATTGAAAGTGGACGGATAGATCGTCGTTGATTGAGTTGGACGGATAGATCGCCATTGATTGAATCGAAATTGGGCGGACGGATCGCCATTGATTGAATCGGGCGGACGGATCGCCGTTGATTGAATTGGGCGGACGGATCGCCGTTGATTGATCGAAATTGGGCGGACGGATCGCCGTTGAAATTGCAACTGGGCGAATTCTGCTCTGGGATAGGTCCATCAGGGGTACCAACAAGCATTTGGTCCATCCGGGCTTCCATTTGAGGAGGGAGAACTTGATCCATGGCATTTGGGCCCACGGCCCAATAAAACGTGGCGTGCGGTGCTATCATCCTGGCGTACGCCAGAAATCCTTCGAGTCCGGCCCAGATCCAAGCCCAGACCCGGCCCAGCTTGGTCCTTACGTCGTATAACTTGCAGGCGACGAATGGGAACCGCCATTCTGCGGTTTTGAACTCTACAAATCTCTAAACTTCTCCCAAATCTCCCCATCCTCCTACATTCCTACTTTCTCCATTCAAAACCCACTTACCCACGCTCATCCATGGCAGAGACCGGCGGCGGTAGTGGCGGGAACAGCGGCGGTGGAGAGGAGGTTCGGCCAAGACACGGAATCGAGGTCTCGGGGGTTTTGATCGACGATCAAAGCACTGGGGGGAGTGAATCGGGCACTGGTGCAGAGGTCCCAGGCGGTGGCGACGTAAATGGCAGCCATGCAACGGAGGTGGCCGACGGAGACAGGTGGCGTACGGCGGGGTCGACCGACCGTACGCCAGCTGTGGCTGAGGCAGGGGGTCCACGAGTGAGTCGTCTGGACTCCCGGAGTGGGGTAGAAGGTCTGGTGGTCACGGGCTTGGGCCCAGTCGGGGCCGGCAGCGGCGGCGGTGATGTTGTCGGCGGTGATGACCAGCCGGAGACGCCGAGGAGAGATCCGGCGAGGGGTAAGGACATTGTGGCGGAGGAGGAGGCTTCTATTGAGGGATCCATAGGGTCGGCAGAGTTTAGACCAGAGGCGGGGTCCTCGGCGCATATTCCCATTACGCGCGAGGACTTCGCGGAGTTCGTGACGGAGGAGGTGCTCGACCGGTTGTTGAGAGAGAACCCGGCGGTGGTGGAGGCGGTGATGTCAGCCCGGGAGGAGAGGCTGAGACGGATCGCGCAGGCTCAGGAGGAGGAGCGGCTGCGAGTTGAGGCCGAGAGGGCCAAGGCTGCGGAGGAAGCCTTCGTGGAGGAGACAGAGGTGGCCGAGCAGGCCCAGGAGGAGGGTGGTTTGCCTCGCGAGCGGGCGGTGGAGCGGGCAGAGGCGCTGCGGGGTTCAGGCCGGGCGGCTTTCGATGCTGGGACTTATGCTCCTCCGGAGCCACACTTGTTCGTACCCTCCGGGTTCGAGAGTTACGTCCCCCGTCGTGATGACTACGACGCAGAGCTTGTGCTGAGAGACCCCGAGTGGCACTTGTCAGTGGATTGGGCGCAGGTATTTCTTTGAACTTGCTTTTAAATTTCACGCAATCCTTTATTACCATATCTGTATGTGGCTTGCTCGTACACAATCTCTGATAGTAGGGATGCATGCATGCCTGTTAGCTTGACTTGATAGACAAAAACTTGGCCAGAAAGAACTTGAACTTCGACTGTAGACTTGCTAGGGAATTGATAAGAACCACGTGATAACGGACTTGAATCGACTGTAGGTTGCCTCGACTTGTTGATATTGGAACTTGAACTCGACTAATAGAATGCCATGCCTTCGATTCGACTGAATGAAATGCTCTTTTTGAGAAAAGAATCGACTTTGAAAGAATGCCCCGCGCATATGAAATGCCGTGCTTTTGAAATAAACTGTTTCGAACTGTAAACCTTGAATCGGCCCTTGAATGCGACTTCTGATTCTGGCTTGATTGTTTAGACTTGTGATTTTCCTTGATGCGACTGCTTGCTGTAGTATACTGATGCATTCTTGCCCGTTTGCTTTTTGTGGTGTGCAGAGGACGAGAGGTAGCACGAGAGGGCACGGCGGTCCTGCCAGTTCGCTTGAGTTGTACCAGGGGCTGCCCGAGCGGGTTAGGGCCTTGGTTGACGCTGCGGGGTTCAGGCCGTTCATCCTCACGCAGACGGCTACACTCAGCGACCACGCCTTGCTCACGGCGCTGGCTGAGAGATGGTGGGATACTTCCAACACCTTCCACCTTCCGATCGGGGAGATGACTCTGACTCCAGCGGACTTTGCTGCTTTGACGGGCTTACGGGTAGGAGGGGATCCGATCCCTTTTGACACGGGGATTCACAAGGATCCGGCGGCGCTGCGGTGGTTCTTGGGCTTCGAGCCGGCGGGCATCTCAGAGACATACGCCCATGATCAATTCCATTGGCATCTGACAGGCAGGATCCCGAGCTCAGAGCAGGAGGAGGAGCAGATGGCGAGGGCCTACTTGCTGTACTTGTTCGGGGCCTCACTGTACCCCAACAAGCGGTCCACGGTGCACGCGGCCTACTTGCCGGCGTTGTTTGACTTGCGCAGGGCGGCGAGGTACGACTGGGGAGGTGCAGCTCTAGGGACGTGCTACAGCTTCATGGGGGAGTTCTCTCGGCGGAAGAAAGCGATCGCCGGCTACTGGAGGGTGTGGGAGGTAAGAAACCACGCTTATGAACCCTTATTTTTCAAGTAACCTCCCTTCTTTCGAATTGTAACTGCCTCACTGATGCTTTTGACTGACTGTTTGAACTTGTAGCTATGGGCCTATGAGGTGCTGAAGATGTACCCTCCGGAGAATACATGCCCGGACTTGAAGATGCTTCCCCGTGCTCTGATATGGGGGCCACCGCATAGGGGCAAGAAGGCGGCGAGAGGTAGCCTCCAGGCCTTCCGAGCGTACCTTGACGAGCTGTCGGGTACCCAGGTAAAACTTGAACTTTCTACTGCCTACTGTCACCTTTGAATTGCTTTAATGCTGTCGCTGACTGACTTCATGTTGTTTGATTGCTGAACACTTGCAGGTGGAGTGGGATCCTTGGAGGTCCGCGGAGGCTGAGCCGGAGTACCTTTCCCGGAGCAGAGGGGTAGCTGCGAGCCGAGTGCTGTTGGAGTCGATCTTTGGATGGCAGTGGTACTTAGGGGACCGGGTGACACGGCAGTCACTTGGGGCTTCGGAGTTCGTCGTGCCTGGTCTACTTCCTCCTCGGGCTTCACACACGGACCAGTACACGCTGGCTGAGCTGCAGCGCTTCACTGTCCCGGCGGGTCTTGTTGCTTTCTTGCGGCCTGGGCGCGACTACGCTGTCTATCGGAAGCAATACTTGGCGGGGCCACTTGGGGTAGTCGAGCTCGGAGCTGTAGAGGCTGAGGCTAGAGCTGCTGGAGAGGAGAGGCGTGGACAAGGTGGTAGGACTGCCCGTCCGAGGGAGAGGAGTGAGTCTGCTAGGGCGACGGGACTTCCTCAGCTTTCTTGGACGCTGGCTGTGCGGGACGCTCAGGGAGAGGAGGCCACTCTGCAGTTTGAGCCGGCTAGGAGAGAGCCCGATGAGATCACAGGACCGGTACGATACTCAGCATCCCCTGTACCTTCCTTACTTCGACTTGCATATGCATAGTTGTCTTGCAAACTGACTTGATTGCTTAATGCAAACAGGCTCCCATGACGTGGGTACGAGAGGCGGTGCGCCTGATGAAGGCCATGGAGAAGGAGTTCCACAGGATTGCCAGCGGTGCCCAGTTGCGGCTGCACCATCCACCTCCAGCTCCAGTTCCTACTGTGCGGCCTCAGGTATGACTTTGAAACTTTGATAGAATGACGTCCTGCTTTCACATTTTTAATATATATGCAATATGTACACAAATATTAACAAGTTAAATGCAATGCAGGGGCAGGCTAGGGCGGCTCCTAGAAGGAAAAGCGTGAGGCCACCTCCTCAGAAGAAGATAGCGCCGAGCTCTTCCCGGCCAGCGGCGAGCACTCAGAGGGGAGTACGGATTGCGCCTTCTAGCGAGGATCTCCCATTCCGCCGGGAGCTGAGGAAGAGACCTGCAGAGAAGAGGCCTGCTGAGGGGCCTTCGCAAAAGAGAAGGAGAGAGGAAGAGGAAGCAGATGAAGAAGAGGAGAGCACGTCTCTCAGCAGCGGCTCTGACTCCGCAGGTGATCCCCGGTTCCGGATAGACCCGCGCGAGCTGGTGGAAAGCGAGGAGGAAGAGGACGACGAGGACCTTTTTGACGACTGAGGGCTATCACTGAGCCTTAGTCTATTTTGCTGTCTTGACTTGACTTTGATACTCATACATTTTGGATTTTGGATACGAGGCCTGCGTGCCTGTTGACTTTTGGGCAAGTGTGCCTTGATACTTCTGAGCTTGCTTGGGCCGGTGTGCCGCTTGATACATTCCTACTTTTTGCTTTTTAGGGTTTTGACATGGTAGTAATAATATCTGCATTTCCCGTTCGCTTGATTCTTTCAATCATTGGATTTTGTGCTTAAAGAAGCGAACGAAACGTCCCCTAATATCTAACATGCATTGACGATGGTTCTGAATCGACACGGACACTCGCACATGCGCACAAAAGGCGTAGCTCGAACAAAAACGGACAGAAATGCCCTAGGATACGAGGTATACCCCAGACACGCGGAGGATACGGGAAAATAGGCGTTAATAGGCCAAAATCCGTACTTCTCCGAAACGGAAGAAACTGACACTTTTGAAAGACTCCATAGACGCACAAAGACTTGTACGAACCGCCAAAATTGGCAAAAGCACCCCGGCATACGGCGAATACCGATAAAAAGCTAAAAATGTCGCAAAAACGGACATAAGACGCAAAGGATGACTCGATATGGTCCCGGACTGAAACCGACACCCCCGTGCAGTCACACAAGGCCTATGTGGCGTGTACGGTATAACAAAACTCGGCAAACCCCCTCAAAACGAGATTTGACCTTCCGTATCCTTGATTTGAGCTTGAAACGAGCCTCCGGGGGTCCAAAATCTTCGATGGGCGCGGCTTTTGAGTTCCGACACTTCGCTGCAGTCTCAAATGGTGTTTAAGACTTGGGGGAACCCTGAAATGGCCAAAGCAAACCCTGGAACCAAAAGCGACCATGCGAAGGCAGTAGCTGCTGGAAACTGTTTTCTGGTTTACCAACCTGGCGTACGCCAAAGGTATTGCTCCGTACGCCAATCACGAAAAAAAGCCCTGTGTACGCCAATTAAAAGGTGGCGTACGCCAAGATCCTGAGAGTCAGATCCACTTGAACTGACCGACTGTCCTTTTTCAGGGGGAGTTTGTTTCTACTCGCACACGGTCTTCACACGGTTTCTGAAGGCTCAGGGGAGGCAGAGTACTTGATTAGATGTGGCTTTGGATACTAGTTACTTGGCTCCATGCTTTATGCGAATTGCAACGGTAACTTGAGAGCCTATAAAGCTGGGATGCCCACTTCAGGGTATTTACAGCGTCAAACACCCACCTTCTTCAGTATATACTCAGCTTTGCCCATGGATAACCCTCTCCCAACACTGATCAGGCCTTGGCTAGTGTCCTTTTTAAGCGTTGATTGGCTCAATTTCCAATATCACGGGCTTTCTTCGTTCCGCTTTCTTCGACATGTGCCTATCCGACCGGCGCTGCTGTGGGCCGCTTTGAGATTCTGGGACCCGGACGTCCATGTCTTCCGCTTTGGTGACGATGAGATGTGCCCGACCGTGGAGGAGTTTCAGGCGTACCTCCGCACCTATGCGTCCTCGACGCTCGTCGTTCCTCCCTACCAAGAGAGCATGCCGAAGCTGCTGGCTAGCTCGCTCGGCATCCCCCGGGGCTTGGCTAACACAATCCTGGAAGGCGGCCAGGTGAACATCATCCGACTGATTGAGCTGTACAGTCCGGCTGTTGCTGCGGATAGTCCAGGCAGCGAGGAAATCCAAGCGCGTCGGCGCTTTGCCCTGGTCATTTGTTTGCTCGCGGCCTACTTGCTTGTTCCGGCCGACGGGCGGGTTAGCCCTTTGCTTGTGAGCGTAGCTGCTCAGATGGGGGCGCGCAGAAACGTGATCCCTTTGGTCCTGGCGGAGACACTCTTGGGTTTGGATTTGGTGAGCACAGGCCAGTCGGCTGTGTTCAGCGGGAGCCCGCTCTTGCTTCAGGTAAACTCACTCAGCTCACCTTTTTCTGGTTTTTCGCACATTCTCGTTTTACCTCGACACTCGGCTTAGGCTGCTTCCTAGCTTCTTACTTGTCTTTTCGCTCGGGCTTTATCTAGCTTCTTACTTGTTTTGTCACTCATACAGCTGTGGCTATCGGACAAACTGAGCCTGTTGCATCCACCGGCGGCGGGCTGGAATTTGTTTCCGAAGCGGGTTCATCAGAGAGAGATGAGATACCCTGACTTGGACGTGGAGGGCTGGTACGAGTTCATGCAGGAGATGCAGCCCGATGAAATTGCTTGGAGGTGTCCTTGGTTAGACCTTGCAGACATGGCCATCCATTCCGACGGCTTTGACAGGATGGTCATCGCGGGGCTGACCAGCTTTACTTTTTATATTCCGGGGCGGATCCTTCGCCAACTGGGCGCTTCGCAGGAGAATGTCCAAATCAGCGTTGGAGGCTTCCGTCCTCCCAATTTCAATGCTCAGACGCTGGGCGGCTATCAGAGGCGCTGGGGCCTGAGGATTCTCCAGGCGGAGATGCCAGATTTCGACCCTCGATTAAAGAATCGCTATAGACGATGGCTGAGAGCAGATGTGCACGCAAGAGCAAATATTGACTGACTTCAAACCACTTTGCTGTATTTAGAATAAACTGTGAGCCGTTAGGCTTCTCAAGCATTTCGTTCTGTTTTTCATGCTTCATTTCTTTTAAGGCTTTTATGCTCAGCTTGTGTATTAGACGTAGTAATTTTGCAAAATAAAGTTGAAAGATGAAGGGCTTTCCCCTTTTGAATTTGAACTGTCTCGGCCTTGGTAGAGAAACCCAAAATGTCAGACCATGGATCAGCTTGATAGGATATGACCGGGTCTCATTGAGAGACTGCCTACGTATCCCTTGGTAGGGAATCAGGTCAGAACGTAGTTCAGGCAAAGGTTCGCTCGTGTATTTTACCTCTCCTTTTACGCTCTAACTTTTGCCTAGAACCGCCTTAACAGGTTTTCGGTCTAGCGAGCTTTTCGATTTTGCCTATTTATTTTTGCCTAGACCGCCCCCTTGGGTTTTCGATCTAGCAGGCTGCTCTAACTTTTGCTTGGAATCGCCCACCCTTGTGGTTTTCGATCCAACGAGCATCTCTCAGGGATAGTAGCGCTTGAGCTGATCCAGGTTGACCAAAGTACTGAACTCGTTGCCGTCGAGGTCAATGAGCCTAGCAGCACCCCCGGATAGGATGGTCTTGATGATGTACGGCCCAGAGCGCTTCGGCCTGAATTTCCCACGGGGATCGAACACTGGAGCCCGGATCTCTTTAGTAACCATGTCGCCTTCGACCAAACCCCTCGACTTGACTTTCTTGTTGAATGCACGGGCAATTCGACGCTGATACCCCTGAACATGATACAGTGCCCGGAGCCTTCTCTCATCAAACAACATCAGCTCGACAAATCTGCCACTCAGCCATTCGGCCTCCTCGAGACCACTTTCAGCCATGATCCTTAGAGACGGAATTTCGAGCTCAACAGGGAGAACTGCCTCCATTCCGTAGACCAGGGAAAACGGGGTTGCACCCGTGGAAGTGCGGATCGAAGTACGATACCCCCAAAGGGCCAATGGTAACAACTCGTGCCAATCCCTTGCAGACTCAGCGGTCTTCTTGATGATCATCTCGACATTCTTATTCGCTGCTTCGACTGCTCCGTTTGTTTGCGGACGATAGGTCGTGGAGTGATGGATCTTGATCTTGAATTCCTCGAAAAGCTCCAGGACCCTACCTTTGAAGTGACTCCCATTATCTGAAACGAAAGCCTGAGGCACACCGTACCGGTAGATGATGTTCTTTCGAATGAACTGCGCAACTTGAACGGTTGTCAGGGTCTTGTAAGATTCTGCCTCGACCCACTTGGTGAAATAGTCGATGGCTACCAATATGAACTTGTGGCCGTTTGAAGCGGAGGGCCTGATCATCCCGATGACGTCGATTCCCCATACTGAGAAAGGCCAAGGCGAGGTCATGCCGTACAGCTCGGATGGAGGAACATGCTGCAAGTTCGCGTGAATCTGACACTTGTAGCAGCGCCGTACGTAGTCAATGCACTGTGATTCCATTGTGGACCAATAGTACCCCTGCCTGAGGATTTTTCTTGCGAGCATGACGCCGCTCATGTGAGGACCGCAGACTCCTTCGTGAATCTCCTCCATTATCCTTGTTGCTTCGGCGCCGTTCACACACAGCTTGTGCATCCCGCAGTGAGACCTTCGATACAACTTCCCCCCACAGATGATGTACTGAGCGGCTAAACGTTGCAAAGCGATTCGATCCTTCCTAGTAGCCCCGGCGGGAAACTCCCCGCGCTCCACAAAGTTCCAGATGTCATGATACCAGGGTAGGCCATCATCGACATCGTCGATGGCGTTGACGTATTCATAAGCGGGCAGATCCCTCTGTTCAATCACAATCGGTCGCATCTTGACCCCTATCGGTAGTTCGATCATTGAAGCCAAAGTCGCCAAGGCGTCGGCGAACTGATTCCTCAAGCGGGGAACATGGGTGAAAGTTACCCTATTGAAACGAGGAATCAGTTCCTCCAAGTCTTGATGATAAGGCTTCAGCTTTTCCTCACGGACCTTCCACTCTCCGTTAGCTTGGGAAACCACCAAGTTTGAGTCTCCGATAACTTCGAGCTTCTCGACTCCCAGTGCAATTGCTGCTTCCATTCCCACGATGCAGGCCTCATACTCAGCTTGATTGTTGGTGACGTCGAAATTCAGTTTGAAAGCGAGTGGAATATGAGCACCAGCGGGCGTGATCAGCAACACCCCGATCCCAAATCCTTTCTGGTTGGCAGCCCCATCGAAATAAAGCGTCCACGCCTCCTCGACCACAGTTAACACATCCTCGTCCGGGAAAGTGAAATCCACATCTTCGGGCCCTTCGACCGGATGATCAGCCAGAAATTCAGCCACAGCACGGCCCTTTACTGACTTTCTTGTAACATATTGGAGATCGAATTCAGCCAACAGAAGCAACCAACGTGCTAGCTTCTGGGTGAGCGCTGGTTTCTCGAACAGATACTTGATAGGATCCATCCGAGAAATCAACTTCACCGAATAGGCTAGCATGTAGTGTCTAAGTCTCTTGGTGACCCAGACTAGTGCCCAACACGTCTTTTCCAGAGAGGTATACCGCTCCTCGCTTTCAGACATCTTCTTGCTCAGATAGTAGATGGCCCTTTCGGCTCTGTTTTCCCCTTCTTGCGCTAGCAAACAACCCATAGCTGTCGGAGTTACAGACAAGTACAGGATTAATGGTCGACCCGGAATTGGCGGCATCAGCACTGGCGGATTCTGCAAGTACGCCTTGATCGACTCGAAAGCAGCTTGGCACCTTTCTGACCATTCAAACGGGACGTCCTTCTTGAGCAAACGGAACAGCGGCTCGCAAGTTAGGGTCAGCTTGGCGATGAACCTACTGATGAACTGCACCTTCCCCAGGAAACTTCGAACTCCCTTTTCAGTCTGCGGAGGCTCCATTTCGAGAATTGCCTTGATCTTGGAGGGGTCCACTTCGATTCCTCTTCTAGTGATCAGAAACCCCAACATTTTGCCTGCTGTGACCCCAAATGTACACTTCTGCGGGTTGAGGCGCACATTGTACTTGCGAAGCCTTTCAAGAAACTGCCTGAGCGCAGGAATATAGTCCTCCTCCTCTTTGGCCTTCACAATCATGTCATCGACATACACCTCGACTATCTTATGGATGAAGTCGTGGAGCAGGGTTGTTTGGGCCCTTTGAAAAGTGGGACCGGCATTCTTCAAACCAAACGGCATCTTGACATAGCAGTAAGTTCCCCATTCAGTGATGAACGCTGTTTTCTCCTGATCCTCCGGAGCCATGAAAATCTGATTGTACCCCGCGAAACCGTCGACGAACGAAAGCAAAGCATGCCCCGCCGTGTTGTCCACAAGCACATCAATGTGAGGCAAGGGAAAACTGTCTTTGGGGCTTGCTTTGTTCAAGTCCCTGAAGTCGACACAGACCCTGATCCTTCCGTCCTTCTTGGGCACGGGTACGATGTTAGCAATCCATTGGGGATACTCAGCCACTCTCAGAAATCCTGCGTCGATCTGCTTGGTAACCTCCTCCTTAATCTTCTGAACCCAATCCGGCCTCATTCTGCGAAGCTTCTGTTTGACAGGAACAGCCCCTGGTAGCAAAGGAATCCTGTGCTGGACGATTTCGGGATCGATACCGGGCATGTCCGCGTGAGACCAGGCGAAAACCTCGGCGTAGTCCTTGAGAGTCTCGATTGTGGCTGCATGGTTTGCCGGAGACAAAGTGGAACCAATTTGCATCATGCGGGGATCATCCTCATTTTTCAGATTTATTAAAATTACTTCGTCTTTTAGAGGCTGAGCATGCCTTTCGTCTTCCCTTTCGATGAGGGAACGCAACTCGGCCGGGATGTTCCCGTCAAAGTCGACTCCTTCATCGTCGGGGTCGACACAGTTTATATAGAAATCAGCAAAGTAGTCGGAAGCAGGATCATGCATTTCATAAAACCCAGAGGGGTTGCCAAGTACAGTCGACTCGAACTCAAAGTAAAAGCTATGACGTGGAGGGCCGAGAGGCACGAACTCCGACTCTGAGCTAGACTTAGACTCGACAGACTCCGTGTCAGATTCAGATACATCGTCAATGCATGTTAGACGGGGAGTAAAAATGCAATTATTAAGACTACCCTTTGCTTCGACAATGAGGGAGGTTGGATCGTTGAGAAGATCCGGAGAGTCGGGCCCAAGCACTAGCACTTCAGCCTCGTCTTCCTTGCCAACCAAACCTACTTGGGAGAATAGCACCTCTAAATCCCCCTGATCAAAAGCAACCAACCAGTCAGCCCTTCCCTTGATTGCAACTAACTGCTTCTTGAACTCCTTCGCAGCTAGCTCCTCTTTTGCTATTTCCTCTTCGTCATCGGACCAAGTGTCGGCGGCGAAGATCTCGAAGCCCGGTAGCCAAGTCTTGGTCACTTGATCCCAAAATGGTTCAGCCTGCCCCAGATAAGCAATGCTCCCTCCTTCACGGACGAAATAGCTGTCGGGGTTACCATAAAGGGTCCGAGGTTTTCCCGTGTCTTTCCCTGGTTTGGCCTTTTTGGTGGGGGGAGTGTATCCCAGGCCAAAGCGGCCTTCGGTAAAGGGAAAGACAGGGAACTCAGCGATCCCTTGCTGGTTGATCCCGAGCCCTAAGCCAGGCATGAATGACATCCTTCTCATGATTTCGAAGGCAGCAGAGCTGATGATGAAGTCGTCATCCACAACAATAGCTAGGACTGAGCCGGAGGTGTCAAAAGCAAACCCTCCAAAGTCCGAGTCTTCTTCTCCGTGCATGATTCCTAGAACAGGGGTCCCATCATCCTTGAGCGGGCGGATCCCAGAGTCTCCGCAGATGGTTAAAGTTCCGGTCGGAAGCCCCAGCATGACCTTCTGATGGAGAGTCGACGGCACAGCCATGATGTCCGCTCTATGAAGCCACGGCCTCCCCAAAAGCAAGTTGAAAGTGGCAGGGATGTCAACCACATGGAACTCCACGTCCATTTCAAAGCCCTCGGCATCAAGTTTCAGCATGAGAGTCCCCTCGACTACGCGGCGCGTGTTGTCGTAAGCCTTGACTGCCAGATTGGAAGGGGTGAGATCAGCCTTGGTGAACCCCAAACGGTAAGCGACCCTCATCGGACAGACGTTGATCGCAGACCCATTGTCGATTAGTACGGTTGGCACCCAATGTCCCTTACACTTGATGGTGATGTGCAGCGGGCGATTGTGAGCAGTTCCGTCAACAGGTAGATCCTTTTCGGTGAAGGTGACGGAATGCTTGGACAGCAGTGGTAAAACCAAGGCAACCATAGCCTCGGGGGTAATGTCGGTCGGCACAGTAAGACGGGCCAATGCTGAAGACAGCCTTTCTCGATGCTCCTTTGACGACGAAATCAAACCCCAGACAGAGACGGCGGCAGGGATCCTTTCTAACTGCTTCAGAATAGCATCTTCTTCAGGTACCCCGCTAGGAATGGCCGGAGCGCTTCTTTGAGCCGAGGGAACAGCGAGCCTTTGATCATTGCCGGGATTGGACGAGCTCCCACCCGAAAGATTAGGCGGTTGGAAAACTCGGCCGCTCCTAGTGACGTTGGCAACCTCCCACCAAGGCGACGTATCCACGAAATCCCAGAAGTCAGCAGGCACTTCTTCTAGCTTGCCTTTCCCTTTGTCGATCGATGCTACCTGGTCCGAAGCCGTAACCCATTCCAGATCGCTCATGACTTGTGTCTCCCAAAAAGCCGGATCCTGTGCAGCAGCTTCCTCAAAAGGCGTTCCCGGATTAGTGACGAACGGTACATCCCAAAAGCCTGAGTCTACCAAAGCAGTGTTGACCGTCCAAGTTTCCTCTCCCACTTGCATGTCGACCACTCTGTCGTCCTTCCATAAGTCAGCTAGAAGGGGGTCCGCATTCAGGTTGACGATCTCATCAACATTCCACAGATCATCGGGCGGCGCATTGAGAGTCATGATGGAGCAGTCCTCACTCGGAGCCACCAAAGGACGTGGCTGATCCACAGGGACGATGTTGAGAGTTGGCCCCACCCCGAGGTCATACTCATGCACGGCATCAGAGAGCGTGTCAATCAAAGGCAGGAAGGCTCCTAATCGGCGAGGCTCATCGGAAACACTCTCCTTTTCGAGGCAAAAGTCCAAGTACCGCTCGTCTACATCATCGCTAACGTTGACTTCCCCCATGCCTCGAAGTTCGACGGGTTGTACAACATCGGGTTCTACTTCCCACACGTATTCTTTGTCCTCCTCTTCGGGCAAGAACGGCTCCGGCTGGTAGAAAAGCATGAACAGTGACAGGCCATCTAACGGGTCGGCTCGTGCTGCAACCCATTCCTCCTCCCACTGGTCTTGCTGCTCTTGATCGACCATAGGATCCTGAGGAAAGCCCAAGTGATACCGCTCCTCCCAGTCATGAGCTAGCTCCTCCCACTCTCTGGCCTTGTCTTCCAAGTTCCAGCTGACAGCTAGCATATTGATACTGGCATCCTCCGGGAGGGTCACAACAGGTTTGGGATGGATGGCTGGGGTTATATGGTCGGTGGGGTTGAATATGGTGGAGCTCGGTTGGATTGTAGTGGAGGTGAGGTTGATTTGGTTGATTTGAGGGTGGCCGTTATGCTGCGGCATAGGGTTGGTAATTACATTGGGTTTAGGAGGGGTAGGAATGGTTCCGCTATCTACCAAATCTTGTATCGCATGACGGAGGCGATAGCAAGAGTCGGTGTAGTGACCAGGCATCTGGTGGTAGGCACAGAAAGCGTTTGAGTTGTGGCTAGGGGATAAGTTTTGAGGTAATGGAGTTGGATCCAGCGGTTTGAGATGACCGGATTTGGTCAATCTTTCTAGCACTTGGGAGAGTGGAGCCTCAAACTTGGTGAAGTTCCGGGGTTGGTTGCGGTTTCGGGGTTTTGGAGGAGCTTGGACTTGGTTGATATCGGCGATGTGGTGGGAGTCTTGGGCAGTGCTGCTCCCGGCAGATGTGGCATTGGCGTAGTTGCTGTTACCGAATAAGGCAGTGCTGCTCCCGGTGTAAGCACGGGTCTTGGCCTTTGATCCCAAGGAGGAAGGTGGAGGGTCGCTACGCGGCAGTACCCCAGTTTGGAGAGCTTCCTCAATGGCGAGACCAGATTCAAAGAAGGTATCCCAGTCGGCTCCTTGGACTAACACTAGATTCTTGGCAAAGTCGGGCAGCAAGTTACGGGAGATGATGCGGATCTGATCCTTCTCACTCGGCCGATCGGTCATGACGGCAGCCTTAGTTCTCCAACGCTTGATGAATTCCGCAAAGGACTCCTTTGTGGTCATTTTAGTAGACTCCAACTCTCGGGTAGTCATCTTCAGCTGGGAGTTGTAGCTGTATTGAGTGAAGAAGGCTGCGCCTATGTCCTCCCATGTCTTGCGCTTGGAGACATCGAGGGATAGAAACCACTGGAAGGCTGGACCTGCCAAAGTTTGAGGGAACAGTTGGGACATTGCTTCCTCTTCGACCCCATGCAGTTTCATTGCACCGTGATACGCTAGCAAGTGAGTTTTCGGGTCGCCCGTCCCGTCGAACTTTGCAAAATCGGGCATCTTGAACCTCTCCGGGAGTCGTGCATTTGGAAAGGGGCAGAGACGGTCCATGTCTAACCCTCCGGCGCTGATCCTTTCTGATTTGGCCACTGACTCTTCTAGCTTGGCCATTTTGGCAATTAGAGCAGCCATTTCGGGATTCACGGCGGGCTGTTCGGCCGGAATGTCTTCCCCAACTGGGCCTTCGCGCTCTCGCCCTTCGCCCTCTATTCTTGCAGCTGGCAGTCTTTCGTTGATTAGAGCTTGCAGATTGGTCATAGCAGTATCAGCCTGGTCGGCCCTTTGTTGCATGATGGCGATATTGTGCTGGAGATCGGCCAGAATTGTAGTGAGATTTGGAGGTGGAACGTCGGCCATGTCTAGGATTTCGGCTTTGACCAGTTTCGGAGTTGCAGGAGGAGATGGAGAGGATGGAGGAGATTCGTGCGGAGTGGTCGGCGGCGAATCCTCCCTTGACAGAGTGCAGAACTGAGCTTCCGTTGTGACGAGCAGAAAAGCAAACCCCAAAACAGATCCTCAAGCAGACCCGACGGACGCTCCCAAGCAGGTTTGGCTCTTGATTTCGAAGCTCCCCATAGTTCAGCTGAACAGCAAAATAGACGAGCTCAATGATAGCCTGCAACAGTTTATTTTGAAAGAAATGAAAGAAATGGGCATGCCAGCGTCGTCGGTGTCCTCCTAGACTCTAACACTTAGAGGGAGTCCAACTCATGCTGTTAGGACGCTGCCATAGAGTCCTCGGATTTCTTTTCGACTGTGCATCCTTATTTGGAATTGATGGATACTAAAGGATGTCAAGACAATCTAAGCCTTTTGACTGCTCCTTTTCGAAGTTTCAACTTTGGAGGTCGGAACAACTTGGTGCAGATGGCGTGATACCATAACCGAGGTGGCGTAAGCAGCACTGTGCCGGAGCCTTGATGGTGTAAGTGATTAGCACTTTAACCGGGATGGTGTGAGTATCACGACATTCTCTTCGTTGTTCCTAGTTTTCTGTTTGAAATTTCGACCAGGTTTAGAGAAAAAGACTTACACGGTCCTGATTTCCCAAAGTCTCGCTGACCCAAGGATTTTGGAAATTGATAACGCGCAACATCGAGATGCGCGACTCGTCATCGGTCCATGGCAGGGCCCTAATAGTCACGAGACGAACTCGAGACAGACCTAAAAAGCCGCCCTAGCATGCTCCTACGCAAAACGGAATGTATGTATGTACAGGCATGCGATAAGGAAAGCGGTAACACATAGACAGTTTATGGGGGTTAGATGCAAGTAATCCTACCCTGTAGGTTCCTGTCTTAGGTTGAAAGGTTCTAGTGCTTCGTACGCATGTAGAGGCCGGTTTTGGCTTAAAAGGGTTCCTCTGACTAAAGCCGCGGCATACCTCCCATTGCAATGCGTGCAGCAAAGCGATGGTCGAACGGTAATGCGACTCATCATCGTCCAAGGTTGTTGGGTATTCGAGGACCCCGGGCTCCAGTAAACTGTGCCGGTTACCCAAAACACCTCAACGGGGCTTATCCAACATCGATGCAAATGGAAAGGTGCCGAAGAATGATTTAGAATGAGAGAGAAACGCAAGGTTTTGAAAATGCTTTTTGAGCTTGGCTCACTTTCATTAATCAATACTTGGAGAAAATTACATAAGTGAACAATAGTAAAAGCCCCAGTTCGGATTGGTCGGATGCTGAGATCCTGTTACGTTACCATTCCGTTCTTCAGCAGCGCGAAGCGTACTGTTTTGACAAGCTTTTGAAAATTGTTCTTTCATGTATTAATCGCAAAATATGGATTAATGTAATTGTCCCCAGCAGAGTCGCCACTGTGGGCACACGCCCCGAAAATCGCCCGATTTTGGTTTGCGGCCCTCTTTGAAAATACGGCGCGGCGAAACGCTTCGATTCAGAGTCGCCACTCGGGTTTTAGCGGTGAGGCACCCAAGGAACCGAACTCGAGAACGTTTGCTACGTTTTTGATTTGATTTGAAAAAGGGGGTTTGATTTGATTTGAAGAGGTGCAAACTGGTCCGTCGTCACCTTCGATATCTGAGGTTCGGGAGCCAGGTTACGAGAGGGGAAGGGTTTTATGGCACCCCCTCTCGCCCAATCCGGAGATCGGTCTCTACTCGGGCATTTTGTAATACGTTTGCATTTTTCTCTCATTTGATCATTTTTAGCCAGTTAGGGCGGGGGAACAGTTAATAGGGGTTAATACTGTAACAGCTTGCAGTTATATGATAAAATGCTTATGGATGATGGTTTGCTTGCTTGAATTGAATTAAACATAGGAGCATAGATTGAGGACAAGCACTGTGAAGAGTCCGGTAAGATGATGTACGCTGCTCTCAGGGTGCGTGAGCAGGCGACGTGCTGGCACGCCACGACAGAATCGTAGCACGCCAACACACCCTGCGCACGCCACCTTCGGGCTGGCGTACACTACCTCTCTGATCTCTCGCGGCTCTTGCTCTCAACCCTCTGGGCTCTGGAATGGACCAGTGCACACCCAGGACAAACCACGCAGTTCAGTATATGATTTTAAGTACATATTACAGGCAGGTGGGTAAGAGGAAATGGCTAAAAGCCAAGAAAAGGCACCAAGAACCCCATAAACAGAGTGGGGAAGAAATAAAAGGCCGGGACGGACCTGTGATATAAGGGCCACACACTGGCCTGTGTCAAGAATGCCGTACGCCACCCCAAGGGGGCCGTACGCCAGCCTTGCTCATTAGTCAGTGCTTGGCTTTACATCATCCGGGCTCTGGATCATGACCAGAAGTAACCCAGAGGCCTTTAAAATGTAAAGACAGTACGAGTATTGAAAGCTACATCAAAAGCTCTAAAGTACAGAAAACAATAAACTGGTTATTAGCATGCTATGGTGATGACATAAAGGAAAAGAGCACTAAATAGACTCTCCATGATCCCCACGCCAACTGTGCTCATACAGCCAGAGCTGGCGTACGGCATAGAATAGTTGGCGTGCGCCATAGATAGTCCATCACGACTGATTTATTTTACCAGAGGAAGGCCTGGTCTAGTATCAGTTACTAGCCAGAACCTTTCTGGTTCCCCTCAGGGTCTGAAAACAGAAAGCACCACAAAGGTGGTATACCTTTTTGTGCAAGAGATGGAAGAGAGGGAGTGAGCTTTGAGGGTTGAAGATGGAAGGTATGTATTGGCTGGTGAGTGGAGAGGGGTGTGTAAGACTTCTCTATCTCTCTTCTTGCAATGAGGGAGCAAGAATGAAGGAGAGGGTAAGGGACTTGGAGAGTTAATGTTGTTAACCCCTTGCAAATGAATGCAAGGGGGGTATTTATGGGGGAGAGAGGACTGAGACCAGGCCTGGCCAGTAGGGTTAAGGGCTGGTTGGGTTAAGGGAGTAGCCTCCCATGCATTAAATGCATGGGACTAGGTGATGGCTTGTGTAGGAGAGAGAGGGGGACGGGCCCTGCAGAAAGGGATGATCAGGGGGCCTGCAGTGTACTTTGGCAGTTACAAGGTTTCGAGCACGTGATAGAAAAGCGGTGATTTGACCGGCCTTGACCCTCCGTACGCCACCTTTAAGCCGCCGTGCGCCAGGTCAAACTCAGTCAACGGTCGATGTCCAACACGTGGCAAAATGCTGGCGCACGCCAAGGAAAGGGTGGCGTAAGCCAGGTGTGGCCTGCTGAGGTTTATTTGGCTCTGGATTTGAAGGGTTTTGAAGGGGTTTGAAATGGTTTGAAAGAGGAGGGTCCAACACACAAAGCTCACGACCTTCCTTCGACCTCGGGAAGTTCTCGACCGTTCATCATCATTGGGGCCAAAAATAATGAGCGAAAAGACCGAAAACGTGCTGATCCGGATGGTCCAGAATAGGGTGTCTACACACAGCAACAAAAACAAATTCCAGAGAGCAACCAGCCTCTCTATTCTCTCCTCCCT
>BPLS01013051.1:0-11741 GCA_019656275.1 Rhododendron kiyosumense | reverse complement strand
TGTAGCGACCCGTAATTTTGGCCCGTATTTTTTTTAAAGAAGTATTGTAATTATTAGTAAAGGCGTGACGTGAAAATACGAATAGTGTTATGGTTACTTGATTGGGGTTAATGTGATGTCATTATTTGTGAAAGGGAACAAGTGTTATTAGTGTGTGTGCATGTATATGAGTGTGGGTGGGAAGTATGGAATAATTTTTCCCCTTTCCATTTTCTATGTCAGCCGACACATTCACACACACTCACAAAAAAAATCATCTCTCTCTCTACTCTCATCCGGCTCTCTCTCCTCTCACCTCTCCATCAACTTCTCTCCTAAATTTCATCTTCTTAGAACAAGATTCCGGACAAAGTCCGAGAATTAAAGTCGTTATACGGAGCGCGGGCTTTCCGGATATCCAAGAAAAATCATGATCGGACCACGTGGGAGTTCGGTTGACTTGGTCAAAGGGTCGGGTTTTGCTCAAAACCCTTGAGGTAGGGATTTCTTACTCTCGCTATGCGTTTATACGGTGTTTATGTACTTAGATTGTGCCTTGTTTCGTTGTTTGAGGTTGTCCGTTCCAGTTCCGTAAATCTGCAGAACAGGGTCTTCGTTTTTGGGGTTTTACGCCTGCTTAAACTCATGATTGAATTTTGGTTCCTTCATATGAAATAGAGTAGACTTAGAGCCCGTTCTAATGCCGCTGGAATCACCCAAAACCGTTGAGAATTGAATTAATGGTGGATTTTAGAAATCTGGTTACGAATCTGTCTCGTGTTCTACTGTTTATGCTCGTTTTCTGGGTTTGTGCCCAACTTTAAATGGCTGTAACTTTCTCGTCTGATGTCCGTTTGATAGAAACATTATATCGGTTCGAAGGTCTTGAACTTAGCTTTCATTTGCCGCTGGAATCGTCTTAAAACTCTTAGTACACAGAAAGTTATGATCGTTTGAGTGGAGGTGTGTCAATCTGTCACGCAGATTCGTATCGCTTCGGTAAATGCCTATTTAACCATCCTTGGAGTCCAGATTTGACTAGGGTTCCTCCATACCTTTTAAGCTTCATTCACTTGCGCAACTTTTGGGATTAGAATCGCTCATAAATATTAAGAACTCGATTTATTATGATTTTTAGAAGATTGTCCTGTAATCTGAAAGTCTGGGCAGCGTACAAAGCTGCGTTTTTCATCGTTTGCTATGGCTAAACGATGCTATTGGTTATGGGTCCTTGTGGGTTTAAAAGATTGGTAAGTTAGTGAACTTTTGGCGTTAGAATCATTGAAAAATATTGAGTCTGGAATTTTTAATAAGTTGTCAAACACTGACTGCTCTGTAGGACAGTTCCGGTCGGTTGATTCTCGTTCGTCTGTTTTGACTCCCGATAACTTCTAACACCTTTTGAACATCATTAAACCATCCTTAAGCTCGATTACTCGAGTTCCAATGAGTTAATGATCGTTTAAATTCCTTTGATATCCGTTAAGCATTATCTTAGTGTTGTTGTAAATGAAATACGTGATGTAAGATTGTTTAGGAGCACCAAAGGCTAAGTGAGACATTGTGGGAAGTATAGTTGGTAGACGTGAGCTTTTCTAGTGATCCGAGTGGTAGCACAGTAATGCGTATCCGTGTAATTTACTTATCCTTCGAACTCTTTTGGCGCTCATTTCACAAGATCTAAGTATCAATATTAGTGAGTAGTATGTTGTAGAGTTGTTATGGAGTTGGTATGATATTGTGATGTACTAAGAGAAAAAGGCGTGTATTGATATGTCAGCTGATATTATGTTATGATTGATCGTTTGGAATTCATTGAAATGTGATTGTCGATCCATGTTTGACCTATAAGTCGGCGTGATTGACGTGCTCTATTGTGTCATGAGATTAGAGAAGTGTTTGTTGAATGGGTTGTATGATTAAGGGGATTCGAGTGGCTGTAATTGAGAATTGGAATAAGAAGTGATTGCAACGCAAAGGGTGGAAACGCAGAGTGGTCGAGATTAAGATAAGTGTTGAAATCGTTGTGAACCTATTGTGAGTACGTTTGACTGATGTGAGTTTAATAATGTTTCTACTTGACACGTGAACGGTTAGGAATACTTACAAGCTGTTTGGAACTCTTTGGCTGTAGTCTGTCTTCCGTTGTAATAAACTCATGTTTCTCATGTTCACTTATCAAATTCTTTCACTCTTTGTGCATACTTCATCGCATTTTCATATAGCTTGAGTATAGATTTCTCTACTGGGCTAGTTTAGCTCAACCTATCCTTTTCAGGTATTTAACAAGGAAGTTGGCATGGCGTGCATTGTGTGCCTGTTGATCGTGGGTTTCGGAGGTATAAAAGAGGTGACCATTTGGCATTTGTTTGAAATTAGAATTCAAAAGAATGATTAAAGTAAAATGTAATATTATTTTGACATTTGTATATCTTGGGGCTTCGAGCTAGGGTTGTAACGTTTGAATTGAACTTTGAGGATTGGGGGAAAATATGTCATTTGGGTATTATCGGTACTTCATTAATGATTTTTATTATTTAAAATGATTATTATTTATGTTGAAAATCGAGGGCGTGACAACTTGGTATCAGAGCGCTAGGTTTGAATACCTAGAGACCGTGGGGAGACTTAGTCTCATGGGTTCAAAAAGAAAAAAGTTTGACCTCCTTGTAGTGTAGTACGGTTACGAAGTTACTGTTAGTAGTTTTGATCTTGAGCCATTTGCGGTAAGGTATCCTTTTAGATGAGATGTTAGACCAAAAAAAAAAAAAGTTTTTCTGAAAGGTCGAGATTGTTGTAGTGGTTATGCGTAGTGGCGAGGTTGTAATGTGAAAGACGATATCTGTTAGTATGTAAAAGAAGTGTTATACTGTTAATAAAATTTGTGAGCTACATAGTTGATACGTACTATTTGAATTGCATAGATATGTGTTAAGTTTTAAATACCTTAAGTAATTTTCATGTGATGTGAGGTGTATCGTAGCTAAAGGATTGAACTAGTGAGTACCTTGAATGTATGAAAGGATGATGTCTTGGTAATGGTGTAATCTATGGCTGTAGTTGTTGTTGTTGTTGGCGGTCTTGCTTATGAGATTTTGGTGGTTAGATGCCCTTTTTTTTAATGAGATGCTAGGCAAAAAGAAAATAGAGATGTTGGTGATAGTGTGTAGTGGTGATGTTGACGTGTGAAGGAGGATAATTATTAGTAGATGATAAAGGAAAGAAAATATTAAGATGACTTATGAGATAAGTGTTAGATGTGTATTTTATTTAAATCGTATAGATTATGTGCTATGTTTTAAATGCATGAAGTGAGTCTCATGTGATGTAAGCTGCATTGAGTGTAAGTATACGAAGGGTAATATTTGTGTGACAGGAATCATAGTTTGTCCGAAAAGTGAGCAGGAGGTATTATAGCTAGATGATTGAGTTAGTGTCTACTTCGAATATGTTGAGAAGGTAATGACCTATTATGGTAATAATTGAGGTTGGTGGTTGTTATTGGGGCTGTGATTTTGAGTATGGGTAAGGCAGTTGAGCCCGCCTAGGGAGTTGTATGTATTTGAGGTTGATTCAGGAAGATGAGGATTATAGGTAGGGTGTCTAGATACAGTATGTGTCTTCTGGACACCCAGGCGACTACCGAAGAGATCCAGTTGGAAGAGGCGCTTGATCACCGCTCCTTCTAGATGGAAGTCTCGGGAAGTCAATCGGATACTAGGTTTATATTAGGGGTAAGATCTCTAGGCCTGAGGCAGATAACTATATATAGAAATTTCGTAGAAAAACGATGTGATGTGGTGTTGTCATAGTCATTGTGGTGATCGCCGTAGCGGTAGTGTTATGAACGGGATTGTTAGAAGTTATTGGTGCGAGTGAACTGATTCTTAAGTAATGAGGTTGTATAATCGTTTTAACTTGATGATGGGTGTGAGATTGATTATTAACGGATTGTGCATAATGAAGGATGTTTATGGACCTATGATTCGAATGTCAGGGCTACGTGTGATATTGCACTTTTTATGTATCGTGGTGTGGCATGTCATAGTATATGGACAACGGATGGAGTCGTATCCAATTTAGGATGTCGACGAAGGTTACGGGACCCAACACCGCCCGGAATTCACGTCAATATGGACGGAGCCCGGTTCACCTTCCTGGTAGGACCTTGGCAAGGGTTACGGGACCCAACACCGCCCGGAATTCACGTCAATATGGACGGAGCCCGGTTCACCTTCTTGGTGGGACCTTGGCGAGGGTTACGGGGCCCAACATTGCCCGGTGCATTGCCTTGCATCACATATCACACATTGTTGATTAGTTGAGCTAGACTTATGACCTGTGTTGCATGGAGTGTGTGCTTGCAAAGAAAAAGGCATTTTTTTTGTGAGCTCATTGGACGGTTATTTATACATCTATACTTGTAGTCTTTTGGAAATTGGGTAGATGGCTCTGTAACCGTATTTTGACGTTTACTTTTGACATTGGAAGAATGTAACTAACTTTGTTATTTCCGCCCGTTAACTTTGATACTTGAACTTTCTCCAATTTATGCTAAACTCAAAGGACCTTTTTGGTAATATTATTATTTTGAAAATAGTGAGTCGATTGGATACTTTGTGAGTCCGTGGATACTGAATGAGTTTGTTGGATATTCTGTGAATCTGTTAGATACTGGGTGAGTCTGTCAATCTGTGAATGTGTTTGGTGTTGCGTAAACTATTAAATTGTACCGTGGGTTTGTTGAAGTATTTCATGTATGAAATGTGTTGATATTTTATTTAAGCGTTTGATCTGTTATGAATCTGAGTGTGTGAAATTTGCCTTTAAGATGCAGTCCAGAATTGGTAAAAAGAGTTATGTGGATACATAGAGGTGTGAGATAGAGATTATGGCTAGCGGTTTTAATTTATGTGTATTGGGTATCTATGTATGGAATTATCAGTGTTCGGTTAATGGAAGCGTTCTATTGATATGTCTGAAGATCGGGTTAAACTCAAAATTCCTTTTTC
This sequence comes from Rhododendron kiyosumense, assembly GCA_019656275.1. Lineage (NCBI taxonomy): Eukaryota > Viridiplantae > Streptophyta > Magnoliopsida > Ericales > Ericaceae > Rhododendron > Rhododendron kiyosumense. Next base: position 6,750 of record BPLS01013051.1, on the reverse strand, counting down.
CTTTTCCAAATGAGAATGATGATGTATGAAAGTTGATTCTTAGATTAGTTCGTTTTGAAAAAAAAAAAAATGATACAAGTCTGGAGTCGGCTATATCATGATGATGTGTCACCTTATTTTAAATTCGTTACCATGTTGTCTAAGTTGTCGTATCCTAAAAGACTAGGTGAGGTGCATAAGATTGATTGGTGATGATATCTTTCAAAAAAAATTGTAAATGAACTTTTCCTGTTAAATTCTATAAAATTTCGCCACAAGGTGGGCGTGTTTCGATGATTTTTCAACTACGGAAACTAAAATTTCCAATGGACTAAGGTTTTCGTCAAAACTGGTTTGAGGTGTGTGATATTACACTTATACTGTGAGAATAGTGAGTGGGAAACTCATTATTGTTGTTTAATTCTGATTTCATTGCGTCGGATACGTAGACTTTGAGCTAATGTATGCCTTTAAAGGGAACTTGTCTTGAGTTTGCATTAAGGGTCATTAGAGCTTTGCTTATGTAAGTCTTGAGAGCGAGAGTAAGTTGAATAATAAGAAAGGAAGTGAAATAGAAACGTATGAGAGTTGACCACTTTATCAACGTACATGAAAAGGTCTTATAAACCTCGTGGAAGAGAAGGAAAAATCTTAAACTTGTTAATTGTATATGGTGGCTTGGCAAGTTGTTGAGTTACAATGTCGGGAAGTTCTCCTTTGTGTTTGGATACTATCCTTAGAAACGAAACTGATTAATCGGAAAGAGTGAAAATGGATATGGTTTGGGAGACCAAAATTGATTGCTAACACGAGTAAGATTCATACGAATACGGTAGCTCCTTCATCTGATGTGTGTGAACCTTAGGATCTGACGATCGTTTTGGTAAGAGGTGATACAAATTGATTGTGGCATTGTAGAGTTAATTGCGTCTTGGACACAAGAGTAGGTGGGTACGAAACGTTGTGAGTGGACACGGTCTTGTGGATTAGAGTTTATTTGATGATGTGTTTTCGTAGGTTTGATTTAAATTTCGAGGACGAAATTTCTTTAAGGAGGGTAGGATGTAGCGACCCGTAATTTTGGCCCGTATTTTTTTTAAAGAAGTATTGTAATTATTAGTAAAGGCGTGACGTGAAAATACGAATAGTGTTATGGTTACTTGATTGGGGTTAATGTGATGTCATTATTTGTGAAAGGGAACAAGTGTTATTAGTGTGTGTGCATGTATATGAGTGTGGGTGGGAAGTATGGAATAATTTTTCCCCTTTCCATTTTCTATGTCAGCCGACACATTCACACACACTCACAAAAAAAATCATCTCTCTCTCTACTCTCATCCGGCTCTCTCTCCTCTCACCTCTCCATCAACTTCTCTCCTAAATTTCATCTTCTTAGAACAAGATTCCGGACAAAGTCCGAGAATTAAAGTCGTTATACGGAGCGCGGGCTTTCCGGATATCCAAGAAAAATCATGATCGGACCACGTGGGAGTTCGGTTGACTTGGTCAAAGGGTCGGGTTTTGCTCAAAACCCTTGAGGTAGGGATTTCTTACTCTCGCTATGCGTTTATACGGTGTTTATGTACTTAGATTGTGCCTTGTTTCGTTGTTTGAGGTTGTCCGTTCCAGTTCCGTAAATCTGCAGAACAGGGTCTTCGTTTTTGGGGTTTTACGCCTGCTTAAACTCATGATTGAATTTTGGTTCCTTCATATGAAATAGAGTAGACTTAGAGCCCGTTCTAATGCCGCTGGAATCACCCAAAACCGTTGAGAATTGAATTAATGGTGGATTTTAGAAATCTGGTTACGAATCTGTCTCGTGTTCTACTGTTTATGCTCGTTTTCTGGGTTTGTGCCCAACTTTAAATGGCTGTAACTTTCTCGTCTGATGTCCGTTTGATAGAAACATTATATCGGTTCGAAGGTCTTGAACTTAGCTTTCATTTGCCGCTGGAATCGTCTTAAAACTCTTAGTACACAGAAAGTTATGATCGTTTGAGTGGAGGTGTGTCAATCTGTCACGCAGATTCGTATCGCTTCGGTAAATGCCTATTTAACCATCCTTGGAGTCCAGATTTGACTAGGGTTCCTCCATACCTTTTAAGCTTCATTCACTTGCGCAACTTTTGGGATTAGAATCGCTCATAAATATTAAGAACTCGATTTATTATGATTTTTAGAAGATTGTCCTGTAATCTGAAAGTCTGGGCAGCGTACAAAGCTGCGTTTTTCATCGTTTGCTATGGCTAAACGATGCTATTGGTTATGGGTCCTTGTGGGTTTAAAAGATTGGTAAGTTAGTGAACTTTTGGCGTTAGAATCATTGAAAAATATTGAGTCTGGAATTTTTAATAAGTTGTCAAACACTGACTGCTCTGTAGGACAGTTCCGGTCGGTTGATTCTCGTTCGTCTGTTTTGACTCCCGATAACTTCTAACACCTTTTGAACATCATTAAACCATCCTTAAGCTCGATTACTCGAGTTCCAATGAGTTAATGATCGTTTAAATTCCTTTGATATCCGTTAAGCATTATCTTAGTGTTGTTGTAAATGAAATACGTGATGTAAGATTGTTTAGGAGCACCAAAGGCTAAGTGAGACATTGTGGGAAGTATAGTTGGTAGACGTGAGCTTTTCTAGTGATCCGAGTGGTAGCACAGTAATGCGTATCCGTGTAATTTACTTATCCTTCGAACTCTTTTGGCGCTCATTTCACAAGATCTAAGTATCAATATTAGTGAGTAGTATGTTGTAGAGTTGTTATGGAGTTGGTATGATATTGTGATGTACTAAGAGAAAAAGGCGTGTATTGATATGTCAGCTGATATTATGTTATGATTGATCGTTTGGAATTCATTGAAATGTGATTGTCGATCCATGTTTGACCTATAAGTCGGCGTGATTGACGTGCTCTATTGTGTCATGAGATTAGAGAAGTGTTTGTTGAATGGGTTGTATGATTAAGGGGATTCGAGTGGCTGTAATTGAGAATTGGAATAAGAAGTGATTGCAACGCAAAGGGTGGAAACGCAGAGTGGTCGAGATTAAGATAAGTGTTGAAATCGTTGTGAACCTATTGTGAGTACGTTTGACTGATGTGAGTTTAATAATGTTTCTACTTGACACGTGAACGGTTAGGAATACTTACAAGCTGTTTGGAACTCTTTGGCTGTAGTCTGTCTTCCGTTGTAATAAACTCATGTTTCTCATGTTCACTTATCAAATTCTTTCACTCTTTGTGCATACTTCATCGCATTTTCATATAGCTTGAGTATAGATTTCTCTACTGGGCTAGTTTAGCTCAACCTATCCTTTTCAGGTATTTAACAAGGAAGTTGGCATGGCGTGCATTGTGTGCCTGTTGATCGTGGGTTTCGGAGGTATAAAAGAGGTGACCATTTGGCATTTGTTTGAAATTAGAATTCAAAAGAATGATTAAAGTAAAATGTAATATTATTTTGACATTTGTATATCTTGGGGCTTCGAGCTAGGGTTGTAACGTTTGAATTGAACTTTGAGGATTGGGGGAAAATATGTCATTTGGGTATTATCGGTACTTCATTAATGATTTTTATTATTTAAAATGATTATTATTTATGTTGAAAATCGAGGGCGTGACACCCTTAGTAGTTTGCGAGTTTCCCGATGTGTTTCCAGAAGAGTTGCCCGGTTTGCCTCCTGAGAGAGAGATAGAGTTCACGATAGACTTGCTTCCAGGCACCGCTCCTATCTCGATTCCACCATATCGTTTTGCACCCGCTGAACTTAGAGAGTTGAAAGTTCAACTGCAAGAGTTAGAAAATTTGGGGTTTATACGTCCTAGTACATCACCGTGGGGAGCACCGGCTTTGTTTGCTCAAAAGAAGGATGGTTCACTTCGTTTGTGTATCGATTACCGTAAACTCAACCGTGTGACCGTTAAGAACAAATATCCCATGCCAAGAATCGATGATTTATTTGATCAACTCCGAGGTGCCACTTGTTTCTCCAAAATTGACTTGAGGTCCGGTTATCATCAATTAAGAGTTCGTAGAGAGGATATTCCTAAAACCGCCTTCCGTACTCGTTATGGTCATTACGAATTTGTTGTGATGCCATTCGGTTTGACTAACGCTCCAGCTACTTTTATGGATCTTATGAACCGTATCTTCCGAGCGTATCTTGATCATTTTGTGGTTGTATTCGTCGACGACATTCTTATCTATTCATCCACGGAGGAGGAACACCAAACTCATCTTGCCATCGTACTTGAACTCTTGAGAGAACATCGTTTATACGCTAAGCTTAGTAAGTGTGAGTTTTGGTTACCCGAAGTTAAATTTCTGGGTCATGTGGTTTCGAAAGGAGGAGTATCCGTCGATCCGGGAAAGATAGAATCCATCATGAATTGGCAGCGACCGAAGAACGTGTTTGAAATTCGAAGTTTCTTAGGGTTGGCCGGGTATTACCGTCGTTTTGTTCTTGACTTCTCTCGTCTAGCGGCACCGATGACTAGGCTCATGCGTAAAGGAACTCGTTTTGTTTGGAGTGACTCGTGTGAGGCAGCTTTTGAAGAATTGAAGAAGAGGTTGACTACCGCACCAGTTTTGATCGTACCCGAACGTGGAGTTGGCTACTCCGTATATTGTGATGCGTCTAAGGAAGGGTTGGGGTGTGTATTGATGCAAGCGGGGCGAGTGGTAGCGTATGGTTCTAGGCAATTGAAAACTCACGAGCGGAACTATCCTACTCATGACTTGGAACTTGCAGCCGTCGTTTTTGCTTTAAAGAGTTGGCGTCACTACCTCTATGGTGAGAAATTTGAAGTCTTTTCCGACCATAAGAGTTTAAAGTATCTCTTTTCTCAAAAGGAACTTAACTTACGTCAACGTCGTTGGATGGAACACTTAGAAGATTACGATTTTGAGTTGCATTACCACCCGGGAAAGGCAAATGTTGTGGCGGACGCGTTGAGTAGAAAACCGATACTCTTAGCGAGTTTAGCTATACGTGAGTGGAAGATGGTGAACGATTTAAGCCATTATGCTTCGCATTTCGAGGAGGTTCAGGAAGGGGTCACATTATGTAACTTAACCGTGCAATCGGCTTTATCGACCCGAGTAATTGAGGCTCAACAACACGATGAAGAAGCAGAGGAACTTCGTACCAATTTCCTTAATGGTAAAGCTCGGGATGGGTGGATGATTCACGCCGATCAAAGTTTACGTTATCAAGGGAAGTTGTTCGTACCCATTGCGTGTCGGGAAGAAATCCTACGAGAGTTTCATCATTCATCGTTAGCCGTTCATCCGGGAGGAACGAAGATGTATCACGATTTGCGTAGGCAATTTTGGTGGCCGGGAATGAAGAGGGACGTTGTGATCTTTGTGTCAAAATGCCTTACATGTCAGCAAGTGAAAGCCGAACATCAACGACCTGCGGGAGAACTGCAACCGTTACCAGTGGCCGAGTGGAAATGGGAAAATGTGACGATGGATTTTGTTACGGGTTTACCGAAGTCGCCGAGGGGGCATGATGCCATTTGGGTTATTGTGGACCGTTTTACCAAAACCGCCCACTTTCTACCTATCCATGTTACCGATTCTATTGAAACGCTTAGTCGTTTGTATATTCGGGAGATCATCCGACTTCACGGGATTCCCGTATCTATTGTGTCCGACCGTGATCCAAGATTCACCGCACGTTTTTGGCAAAGTTTGCAGGCCGCTTTAGGCACGAACCTTTTGTTTAGCACCGCTTATCACCCACAAACCGATGGTCAATCCGAGCGAACAATTCAGATTTTGGAGGATATGCTTCGAGCTTGTGTTATGGATTTCTGGGGTAGTTGGGAAGACCACCTACCGTTAGTTGAATTCGCGTACAACAATAGTTATCAATCGAGTATCGAGATGGCACCGTATGAAGCCCTGTATGGGAGACCGTGTCGATCACCTGTGTGTTGGACCGAATTGGGAGAGGCTACGTTGGTGGGGCCGGATATGATCAAAGAGACTACCGAGAGTGTGAGAACTATTCGCCAAAGACTTTTAGAGGCTCAAGAGAGGACAACCGAACAAGTCAAGGTGGTTCGCCAAAGGTTGATAACCGCTCAAAGCCGACAAAAGAGCTATGCCGATCGTCGTCGTCGCCCATTATCATTCGAAGTGGGAGATCATGTGTTTCTCAAAGTATCGCCACGTCGAGGCTTGTCTCGTTTTGGGAAAAAGGGAAAGCTTTCACCGCGTTATATCGGTCCGTTTGACATTATCGAGAAAATCGGGGAGGTTGCGTACCGTTTAGCTTTGCCACCGAGATTATCGAATGTGCACGATGTGTTTCATGTATCTATGTTGAGGAAGTACGAACCGGATCCGTCACATGTGTTAGAATGGTCCGAACTCGAATTGGAAGCCGACACATCCTATGGGGAGGAACCGATATGTATCTTGGATACGCGTGACCAAGTGTTGAGGGGTAAGACGATACCACTAGTGCGAGTATTATGGAAAGGTCAAGGTGGCGAGGAGTCAACGTGGGAACGAGAAGATGAGATTAGGGAGAAATATCCGCACCTATTTTCGGAATGAATCGATGTGAGTGTTTAATATCGAAGTTTTATGCTATTTGACTTGTTGCATAATGTTGAGGTTCATGATATTTACATGCATTCATGATGCACGTGTTAGTTAGCATGAAATGGTTATCTAAATTTCGAGGACGAAATTTCTTTAAGGAGGGTAGGGTGTAGAGACCCGTAAATTCATATAAATGATTTAAATGTTTTACGA
>BPLS01013048.1:9580-27466 GCA_019656275.1 Rhododendron kiyosumense | reverse complement strand
AACTGACGCTTCTCTGGTAGCGCCGTTTCAAAAGCCGCTACCGAGTAGTTTTAAAAATAGTTTCAAAACCAGAGCACTTCGACTAATTGTTTTAAAAAAGAGATTAGTTTCATAAAAAACTCCCCTAGGTTTTGTTTCTCTGAGAAGAAGATATGACCACCAAACGCGAAAACGGCGGAGTCCAATTTTTAAAGGTCACATGGAAAGCGTGATCCCCATCCACGTTGTGCGGTTTGCAAATAGAGGCGTGTCTTCGAAACACGAGTTTATCGTCCTCATCAAAAGGCGTGTTGTTAACTTGTTATAACCTGATTTTGAAATCTTGACAATACTCCCACTTTTTATCCTCCTGAAAGCATCTTTGGCAGACGCGACTTACCGTAGTTTCGAAATAATGCTTGAAAAACAGTGTTTTACTCTGAAACTATAAATAAAAAATTTATCTAGTTTTTTTGACAGGATAAAAAATTGTAGTATCGAGTTAACGAGCCTAATAAAATTGAATTGGGCAAATATAGCTGTATCTATTTTTATGTCGTGACATTATTGCCTGACGGGAAAAATATGATACTAATGAACTATCCCGTGTTTTAGGAGTCCAGCTCCTCTCCAATCCATAGAGAAATGGAGGATCCTCCAATTCCAATTCAATGGTCAAGATTACCCTAGTAACTCAAGCCCCAAAGCTCGTATGGTATTCTACGGACACACAATTACTCCTCTAATATTTCTCAATTATATAAGTATCCTCCCTCTCCGTTTTTTGAACGGCGAAAAAAAAATCATTAATTTTCGAAGTTGTTACAAAACATTCATTAATTTTTTTTGAACGGCGTCTTCTCTCCCAATTAAACCTGCCTCTAGGGAAAACAAGTTATATAGCTTATGAAGATTTTTTTCGACCGATATCATATAGCTCGTTAGGATTTTTTTACTAATATATATTATATCAGTAATTTTTTTTCCTTTCAACATGGTTTTTTTTCGTTAATATTATCTTATTATGTAACTCATAAGATTTTTTTACTAATACAAGTGTATTTCCACGTGTGCTTCGCTTTGTGTCATGTACTCATTGATGTAATTATTCTTGTATGTAAGAAAGTTGAAATGAAGGTTCAGCTACAAAAATTAAAAAGAAATCGTAAGAGTAAGTAATTGAACGTAAGATAATTTTTACAGAAAAAATATTTTAGAAGAAATACAAAAGGAATTCTTTGATTAATCCTGTGAATCTACACATGTTATTAAAGTTACGATATGAAATTTTACTAATATTTGGAATCTGGTAAATTAGTGCTTGAAATGTGATAAATGATAATTGGAGAATATTTGGAGAATAATTGAGTGCCCGTAGAATACAATATGTGTTTTGGGGTTGAAGATACTAGGGTAATTTTGACCATTAAATTGGAATTAGAAGATCCTCCAATTTTCTATGAATTGGAGAGGAGCTCGACTCATATTTTAGAGCCTTTCATGTAAATATGGCATAAAAGTGTGCAATATTCTAAATTATAGCTTTTTACGTGAATGAAGCACATTATTGTAATTGATTCCACTTCTCATCGCATTGTGAACGAAAAGATGCCTCTCTTTTTTGCAAAAATATTGCTTTTATTGGAAACAAAAAGTTTCAAACTCTAGAATCGATAAAAGCGCAGACTTCGTACGAAGAAATTATATGTTACAACTAGTGTGCATTGTTCCAGATTACTACTAATAACCTACGTGAATCAAAAACTCTTAGCATGCAATTGTCACGACGTCTTTTCTTCGAAAAATTTGATCTCCAAAAATAAAGTACAAACCATCAAGTACAATAATCGAGTACTTTCGCGACACACCAGCTACAATTTTATTCCAAGAGGTCGATGAAAAATTAAATCACGATTCCCGAAATGATACAAAAAGTAGATAGATACATTACAGAGATCAGATTTTTGCTCCAAGCAAGGTCATCAAGAACTTCCTATAGTCTCCAGAAGTGTCTTCTTTCACTGCATTGTCCATGCTAGTTTTGTTCATGTTAAAATACTCCCCTCTGATTTTCATCATGTCGATTTCAGCTCGGCTTACGATAGCTCGTGTTAACGAATCTTCATCCGTTCCGAGGCCAACAACAGAAGCTCTAATGACCTGGTAATGTTCGAAGCAGCAAAGGTATGAAGTTTTAACATATTTTCAAGACAGCACTCTTCAAGACACAGCCAGCTTAGTTTCTATAAATTTCCACATTCAACAAAGGAAAATTTTCTAGCACCTGTGAAAGAGTCCTGCACTATGGATTTCGTGGAGGATTAACAAACCAACAAGCGATCAAAACAAGGACACAATATTTGTGTGGTTCCGCTCAAGCATAAAGCAAGATCATAATCCACAGGCGAGAGAGGATTCACTATGAACGATGAGAGATTACAAAGAGCCGGCTATACTCGTAACTCTCCAAAAGATATTCAAGGACAAATCTCTAGTGGAACCAGAAAAGGAGACACAAACTTTTGGTACAACACAAAACCCTAATATCAAGCCCCAAAAACAAAAGAGACGCAGAACTCCACAATAACACCCAACGGAGCCTCTCCTTAATGGACTCAAAAGGGACAAACCATAGGAACCCCACAAGGTCCCTATTTATAGGAAAGCACTAAAAATAAACATAAACCGACTTGGAATAGGAATCCTAGTCACATAAGCCTAAACTGACTTAAACAAGGAATTTTAGTCATTTTCCAACAGATATTTACCCTTGTTATTATTCTGAAAAGGGTATAACTTGAACTAAAAAAACGACGACAATAACAAGCACTCACTTCCCTTTTCTTCCATTGAATTTTGGAAGGAAAGAAATCACATACTCTTCGCCAACTTCTTCCTCTCCTACGAGTTATCCAAACAAGGCCATAACTTCTCTTTTCCTCTAAATCTAACGCTTCCCCAAAACTAGCTATTTTGGCCACGAAATGTATCGGCCAAGAAACTTCTGGCTGGAAAAGTGCAATATTTTCTCCATGCGAGGTGAGCAGTTTCAAGTTCTCCTAAAAGGCATGTTAAAGTGGAATGGCATGAACTCAATTAAGCAAAATTAATATAGGAGATCCAAAGGTTTTACATCATTCCCTTCCAAAATACTTTGTCAGCTTTCAATGCAAAATACTCCAATTTTCCCTCTCAAAAGCAAGAAAAGCATTTACAGTGGAAAATGATGATATCTCATCAAAGGAGAACATTGTTTAGCAAGAGCTGCAATAAAACTGAGAAGAAATACAAAATAATACTTATGGAAGTGAAGCAGTTAGATCAACCAAATACCTCGGCAAAGTGTTTTTCTGGAGCGTCTATGCACCAAATTACGACCCTCAATACCGATTGTAAAAGGCCCTTTCCACAACTCTTGATGTCCTGTCAAGATTTCAGACTAAATAAATCAAGAAAGAAACAGAAAACAGGAAACAGCCTCTATATGAGCTAATTGATATGCTGTAAATGAAAACTGGACCTGGTATATGGAATTTCCATACTTCTGCTGGTAGTACTGAAAAGTTGCTTTGAGCTGAAAAACATTCCTAGTACTAAGTATCCACAAAAAATCATCCAGGTCTAGATGCTTAGTTTCAATGGCCTCGCGCATTTTATCCGCTTCTAGAATTGCTACGATTGAATCCACCACTTCTTTGTCATATCTGTAAGAACTCACCAAACCCACTAGAACCTAAGCAACAATCCACGTCACGAGTTAAATGAAGGTTTTGCTGAATGAAAACCAAATTTGTTCGAAATTCCATGGGAAAAGTATTTAAAGTTGGTGTTTCATAAATCGTCAAAGGCTGACATCTCTGCGAAATTTGAGATGTAACTATGTTTATGAGTTTTTTCTTTTCCGTAGTTCTTGCGGTATTTATGGTATTTTAGCTAACAAAGGTTTTCTTTAATTTGAAGTTATTGTATGTCATGGTTGTGAGAGAGATTAAGAGGATTATGCAATATGGTCTCATCTCATTTCATTGAGTTCTCAATGTTGAGGTGGTTTCCTAGAAGTATTGCTCATATACTAGAGATTCAGGAAGTTCTATCATTCACCTCGAATGAAGTTGAAAGAGTATGAATACCTCAAAACGTTAAAGAAACTTCAAAATGCCACGACAACACGATAGTCCTCAAAAACTTTTTTGTACTTTAACACAGACATATAGTCAACATCAAAGTTATATCCAACCGTTCCAAGTTATGAATGCTAAATGATTTCATAGACCATTCATTAAATTGAAGTGATGAAAAACTTAAGAGCGAAAGTTGATCAATTCAGAAGCAAAGATAATTGAAAGAAAATGTTTCTTGCTGTGTTTGTTTCTTGTTTCCAATATATACTCAACTTTACCTTTCTAACAGGTAGGGGGACATGGAATGTGATGTCTTCTTCAAGTGAGCAATCGAAGAGAGAACGGTATGCCTTCCTTACAGCCACCAGATGGTGAGGGGATGCTGCACATGCTATTTCAACTATTACTTGAAGTTGAGTGATGCCTTTCTTCCTTGATTTCAAAGCCTTATTCGCCAACCTTGCGTCCCTCTCAGGAAGGTCATATGTCCACAAGATTACAGCTTTCTGTTACCCAGTAGGCCAGTATAGACATTTATGGTAAAACATCCAAAAAACTTGATTTGAAACAAAAACCTCATTTCAGATCTGACGACTATGAATGACCTTATGCTGGAAACACGTAAAATTTCACTAGTTTTTAGTTTGTTTTACAACAATAAGCAAGGGTGGAGCCAAGGTCACTTGACCCGTCACCCACTAGCTTCCATATTTACTAGTTCATCAATTTTAGTCTAATCCTTCCTGTGAATTTCATCCCAGAATTATGATAAAAATTGCCGCAATCATAGAGTAACCCCACTCAAATTATGACTATGTCGTCCTTTTAATCTATTTTGCTAACAACCACCCAATAAGCGTCACTATTACTCACTCAATGCTACAGAAGTAAGGATTCCAACCTTGTATGCATACTTTTTTTACACTAACCGCTGTCCTAAGGACAGTGGACCGTTATCATTTTGCTTTAATACTTTTTTGACATTAACCACATATCTCTATGTTGATTAACAAAAACAAAATAGATCAGGCTACGTTTGTAGGTATTGAACCCACCATCGGTCCATCTAAGACTTCTGGCTCCGGCCCTCAAAACAAGACATAATCGATTTTATAACGCTCATTGCTAACATTGTCATAGTGGATTTCTTCTAGTCAACTCAATTCTTAGATTCAACTACAGTAAAAATAATGCCTCATATGGGTGGTGTAAATAGAAGTACAGAACAAGAAGCATGTACCCTGAAATCACCAGAGAGTTCAGAGTGGAGTTGATCTATGAGTGATTCATTGTAAATCTGCTGATAAGCTTCTCTGATTTCCCCCCTTTGGCATGAATTTCTACACCCCAAAACCCTTATAATTGCCTTCTCGTCCGTTCCCCAACCTAACATTTACTCAAACAAGTATCAGGAAACTTTACATAGTATCATGTATATAATACATGTATGGAGACACAGCATATGCACATCCATTCATGACCCATATCCTGAAATTGAATATTCTTATCAATTTACATAGAATTCAAGAAAAATAATCAAGAAAATTTAAGACCCTCCATTATCAATCATATGAAATCACCGGAAAAAGATAATCAAGGATACAGAGAGAGAGAGAGAGAGAGGGGGGGACCTTTGAAGGCCTTGTGGAGAGTGTTACAGTCTTCGGATGGAAGAGGAACATCATCTGGTACTCTGAGGGAGGCCATTATTTTCTTTCAGAATTTTGTCAAACAAACGAGACTTCAATATAAGTCGGTGTGAAATTTTAGGAAGTGTAACGGGCAGTCGGGCATGAGTGAAAGATACGTAACATTAAAATTCTTTCATAAAATAACAACATATGATAACAAATAACCACATATGGATCTTGGCTTTTTGTTCCGATCAGTTTTTTTTATTATTAGTAAAAAAAAAAGTTTCTCCTATCATTAATAATAATGATACAAAAAGAAACTGTGTAGACAGCGACGGTGAAAGCGTTTGCAAGGGATTCAGCGATAATCCTCTCGCCTACCTCAGGGTGATTTTTTTTTGTTTTTATTATTATTACTTCTAAGACGGTTTTTACCGTTCACGAAATTTTTTTTTCAAATTTGTTTGAACATTAATTTCAAGACAGAATAATTGAGTTGAGATGATGCAACGCAAAGTTAAATTTAGGTTGCATTCTTGTAAATTTTTTCCTCTCTTCTTCGTTTTGGGTGTTTCGTTCGTCTTTTTTGAACTTTTGTTATATTCGTGTTATATTTTTTGAATTAATCATCCATCTCGACGAGAAGAGTTTTAAAAGGAAAAATTTCTGACCTAGGGCGAAAAAAAAGTTCACCTAAGACGAAAAAATACAAAACAGTTATCTTTTTTTGTCAAAAGTGTCCTCTTATATGAACTTTTTCCAAAATCAGTCCACATTTTTATACTTTTTTTATTCGTCTCGTCAAAACAAACGATTAACTCCAAAAATTATGACGGAAAATTAAAAAAAGTTACGAAAAAAAAAAATAACTGAAAAAAGCTTTAGACAAAAAAACTTACAAGGATGCAAATAGTTTGATCAAAAGACAATAACTACGAGATTTACTCCCAAGTTGTAGGTTTGGTTCTTAGTTCTTACCATCAACAAATAAAGAACTCATGGAGTCACGTGAAGTTTGTTGTCTGATCATTCACATTCAGGCCTCGAGAGTAGTTGAGATTTGCGTTAGCGAACCCGAACATCCGATTTAAGAAAAAAGCTCAACAAATAATGCTAATTAACCACGAAGAATTAAAAGGTGCAAGTGTTATCATGAGCTAGACTTCATTTTAGCTTTTGACCTCGAAATCATCTTCAATGGCTTCATCAAACTATACCTACCATTCCACAAAATTTGCTTCCAACAATTGGAAGGTAGAGTGGGAACCCTAGGTGTGAAGGACTCACAAAGGTCAAGAATTCCTAGGCCACATAAGTATCACATGGCCATATATAGAGGAAAGCTAAAGCTTTTCTCGGAAAAAGCCCCTCGTTTGATAACAGTAATAGATGAGTGAGATTCGTAAGGATATGAGATTGATAATGAAAAATGATTGGTAATGAGAAAGAATTAGTAATGAGCATGTTTGTTTGATATGAGATTAGATGATGAAATTATTAATATCATGTTTGTTTAAGAGGAGATTAGATGATGAGATTGAATTGATAAAAATAATTGATAATAAGAATGGATTGGGTTTAGACTATTAATACCATTTTCCCCAGAGTATTCCTAATACCCCCTAATTCCCGGCTTGCTAGTCCATTGGATTCATAGTCCAAATTCATTTTGAGTTACCAAACAAAGTATTGATAGTCTCTTGGGATTGGTAGTTAAATCCTAAGGGCTAAGAGAGTTAAGAAACGGGGCCTAAATGCTTTCATTCATTAGGCCCAACCATAAATTTTACTGCTTAAGTGGCTACATGGAGTGAAGCTCTTGTCTCGTCTGAGGCCCCGTTTTGCTAAGGATATTATATTTGAAGTACTTATTATTTTTTTGTTTTATGAAACATGTCATATTATTTTTTAAATACTTATTATTTTTTATTTTACAAATCATGTCATTATCTCACAATATACTACTTTCAATTCAAAAAATAAGTTAGCAGCCTAAATATCTCGCTTTCTAAGCATGGGCCTACGCATGCATGTGTGAATACATATGGGATGTCAAATGTGCATTGAATAAAACACTGACTGGATTAATAATGCCCAACCACCCCCCCAACCCCCAAGATAGTAATCTGTTAGACCAGCTCATTTATTTTTTGCTCTGTTCTATCCCATAGTTATTTACAAAAATACAAGAGAAATGCTAAGTGTAAAGAAAATAGACAAAGAAAATATTCTTAAAGTGTGCATGAACGGCTCAGATGCACTGCACAGTAAATTTGGGCTGTTCATGTACACTTTAAGGGTATTTTCTTTGTCAATTTTTTTTGTCCGTAGCACTCCTCAAAATACAATCCTCAAATTTAAGCCTTGGAGAGATTAAAGAAAGCTTAAACACCCAAAAAATCGATCTAACAGCAAAGTACGGAGTACCTTCTGGAATAGGAAGGACATTCAACATACATGGCAGCCTTAACATCTAGTGTTACACCAAAAAAGAAAACCTGGTTTTTTTGGCATATTAGGTATTAATGGGCATTTGTTTTTGTTTTTTTGTTTTTTTTATGATGGTTAATGTTTTCGATGAACTATACAAAAGAAACAAGTTTCGATCATTGAAATAAATCCTTCTAGTGCTCGCGAAACCCAAACTGTTCAGTGCAGTCCCCAAAAAAATCCTCCTCCTAAATCCTAATTGAAAATGCTCTTATAGTCTTATATATATGGATTGGTCTAGTGATCAATATATGAGACTTGGAAATTTGCTATATCCTGAGTGTCAAAGCTTTGAAATCTCTTTGGTGTTATCATCTCATGTGGTGACAATCTATATGATGCTTTATCTCGATTTTTGATAGAACTCCCTCTAGTGACAGTGAAATTAATCTTCCAAAAATTAATTCTGGCACGTGTAGAGTCGTAGACTGATCCGAGCACGTTGAAGCCTTCAAATATTGGGTCCGAAATGCCCCGTCCTTTATGCCACGAGCGTGCTTCGGCGCCCACATTTGGTTAGAGGATAGGAGTTGGAGATGTGGGACAGGAAGGGACAAGTTAACATCAGGTAATGCATCTATCTCAACGTGACAAACGTGACTGACCGCAATTGTCGTATTGTCACACACGAAAAAAAAGTTACTAATCTGTCTTGTTTCTTCTTCTTTTTCTTCTTCTTTTATAATTAGATTTCCAAGTAGCTTAATGTGCGTACCTCGACTAATTTCGGGACTGACCAGACTGATCTCTAATGGCCCTAAAGTTTAAAATGTTTAATCTTCGTATAATTCGAACTTGCGACCTCTTTAGGAAGTAATAAGCCCTTTATACTCATTTGGCCAAAATCGCGGAGATTTACTAATCTGTCTTGTTGTTGGTCACTTGACTTGCCAAATCTTGACCTACATGCCCCATATGTGAAACATTTAGGTAATGTCCCCATAGATAGAACATATTTTAGCAAAAGATTCAAGTTAAAGAAATCGCATTCGTACGAAAAATTATGCATTACAATTAGTCAAGGAACATTAAATTGGTGTTACTTTAAATTCCAGTGGCATGCTGGAATTCTTGACCTTTTACGCCTCAACTACTCAACCAACATTCATATATAATAGTCGAATGCTGAAAATTACCGTACATAACACTTGAAGGCCACACAATTCACGTGACCCATCGAAAAGAAAAACAATTTAGTGTGACAGAACACATTTTTACAAACCTAAACACATTCCAAGTAGGTATTAATCGGCATTTGTTTTTTTTATATGATGGTCAATGTTCTCCATGAACTATACAGAAGGAACAAATTTAGGTCATTGAAATAAATCCTGCCCGTGCTTGCGAAACCCAAACTGTTCGGCGCTGTCCCCTCGGCCGAGAATCCTCCTCCTAATTGAAAACACTCTTATAGTCTTATATGGATTTGTCTAGTGATAAATATTTGATACTCAAAAATTGGCCACCATATCCTAGGCTACGGCTTTGAAACCTCTTTGGTGTTATCATCTCCTGTGGTGACAATCTATATGATACTTTACCTCAATTTTGGTTGGATCCCCTCTGACGACGGTGAGATTAATCCTCCAAAAAAACTAATTCTGGTACGCGTAGACTGATTCGAAATGCCCCATCTTTTATACTAGCTCAAGCGTGCTTCAGGCCCACATTTGGTTAGAGGCCTTTCGGAGTTGGAGATGTGGGACAGGACAAGGACACGCAAGTGATCGAACATCAGGTAATGCATGTATCTTAACATGAGAAACGTGATGGTTAATTATGCGACTGTTGACCTTTTATTTTACACCGCCTCAACTGTTAAACCAACATTCATACTAGCTACAACTGTAGCTGTAACAGTGTTAAACTAATTGATGGGACTTTTTCGGCAGCATTCTAACTATCTCTGCATCGGATGTTTGTGACAATTCTCCACATTTTTCGACGAGGATTGCACGAACGCGAGGTGAAGAAAGGAGCGAGCCGGGGCATGCTACAACGTGCTAATGCTGCCCCGGGCTGAATAATTTTCCCCTTGTTTTTCTGGTGCAGAGTGGTGCTGACCGGCCCATCGGAAAGAAAAACAAAACCCTATTTCAAACAAAACAAAACAAATCTGCTTTCGGACCTGGGCCTACGTACGTACAACGTTCAATGCAATGGTGCACGTACGTAACGCTGGCTTGTGCTTAGCTGGGCGTCCCCACTCCAAGGGTCCAAGTACCTCCTACTAGTACTATTTCCCAACCCCTAAAACATTAATAATAATGGGCTGAAAGCTACCAGTCAGCGTGATCATCACATGAACTATCTAATCTTTGTGTTCGGTAACTGGGAAACAATGTGAGGTGCATGGCACTTACTCCATCTGGTACGACTCTTCGGCCTCTTAGAGAGGGAGGCCGGCGGATCGGGTTTATGGAGAGTCGAATCCTCTTTTGGTCGGTTGTCAAGTTATACTAATTTTTCTTGATCTAACCCCCATGTATACTATGTTGGTTTAAAAAAAGTGGGAAACAATGGAAAAACGTGTAACATAATAATAAAAGTATCAATACAAGTCTCTAGATCGACTCTCGTTACTTATAGTAAGTTTTCAGGCCACTGGGTAGAGAACTAGGATTTGAATAGAGGGGGAGGGGCGAAAGTTAGAACTTGGAATTTCACATATTCGCGTAGTTGTTGAATTTTTAAGTTGCCCTTAGATATGGTGTGAAATTCAAGCATGAAATTTAATGAATAATATTCTCCAAGCAAAACATCTATTTATGATTTGTCAATATGGAATATCATAATTTGCAAGTGATATATTTGCTATTTTGACTCCGCTCTGCCCCTCTGCTTGGCAAAACATACACACATAAAAGGAAGTAATTGTTTTTCACTACATCTTAACACGTTTATTTTAATGTATGATAACTATTCTATTTTTTAAAATCTGGAGCGACCAATGTACGTAGTACTATAAACTGGGTGATTCTAACAAGTGGAGGTGCCCTTGCCATCCAACCATTTATTTTATACTCTTTAGCAAACTTTTAATTGTAATCACAGTTTTTAAGTTTTTTTAAACCTGTAAATTGCATGAAACACATACAATAAAAAATAAAAAATAAAAAGGAGGAGAGGTTACGAAACGCACATTAATTGTTCCATTATCATCACATTATCTCTTGCAAATAAAAAAATTGAAAGGAAAAAAAAAACAGAGAGACAGGGTTCATTGATTTCTTCATTCAAGCATGTCATTTATTATTTTGTGAATTTCTGGGGAAGAAAGAACAGGAATCCAAAAGACAGAAATACCCTTGCAGAGTCGTATAAATATACCATACGTAGTGGGGTCTCTCCTCCCACCTCAATCCTCTGTTTTCCTCAAGGCTCTCTCCCAAACGCCAAAAATAGATACTAAAATCATTTTTCTGAAAATGGCTCTCTCAAACTCAAATGCGTTACCGGTAGCTTCTAATGAGATTGAAGTCCTTACCAAGGCTTTCTCAGGTTCTCTTATTTTCCTCCCCCTTAATTTTCCCAAAATTATGCTAATAAAAGAACTATTTTTTTCCCCGAATTAATGTCGATTTCAGTGAATGTTTGGGCATGATCATGTGACTAAATGCCAACCCTTTTGTTGCTTTCCCGGGGCTTGGGCAACATATGATTCTCAGGTGATTGGATACGAACTTTGTTGGGATGTTTGCCCCCAGCCTGGTCCGCTGTGATGCTAGTATTTTTTATCACCATTATTTTTGTTTTTTTTATCATTAGTATTTTTTCCAGAGTAATAATTTTTGCACATTTTGTTTCTTGGCAGATTTATTTTTATATTTTACCTTGATATCAATTCATCTCGTTATTTTTTTTTTCCTTTTTCGAATATTCATAGGCCAATGGTGATCAAGAACTTGGCAGCCTTGGGTGTTGGCCCCCATTCGAACTGTCCATGCTTGGCAATGGACGGCTCAAATTTTATCTCGATTGGACGACCGAGATTTGTTCAGCCGAGATGAAATCTGAATAGGGTCATCAACTTACTCACATATATATATATATATATATATATATATATGGTTCCAATCCTATCAGTTCCATTTCATTTTATGGCATTTTAACGGTTTTTCTTGTCATTTAGTTCTGTTCTTTATTTTTATGCTATGAATTAGACATTATTAAATTTTTCTCTTATGCCACTTTCAGTTTCCATAACCTTAAATCCCTAACTGAACGCAAATTATTTTTCGAAAACAATTGGCAGAAAATTATTCCTATTATTTTCTTTTCTTTTTGAAGGTTTTGGAGTGGATGAGAAGTCAATGGTATCAATACTGGGGAAATGGCATCCTGAACAGAAGAAATCCTTCAGGAAAGGAACCCAATTTTTCATACAAGATGAACGTCTTTTCGAGAGGTGGATTGACCGACACGTGGAACAACTCAAACACGAATTTCTACGGCTTAAGGTATTATATACTAGACGGGACAGTTTAAATCTGAACTAGACATTGGTATAATCAATGGATCGGATTTTTTTTATCCTTGCCACTGATTGCTAGACGATCCAGATTTTAGACTTTTCCCTCCGGTAAGATTTTACACAGCATAAGATGCCGCGTACCTTATTTTTTTTGGTCACGTCAACCAGAGTGCCGTGGTGCTGTGGACAATGCACCCGTGGGAAAGAGATGCGCGTTTGATGAGAGATGCCGTGATCGATGGTCCGAAGTCGTACAACGTGGTGATAGAAATAGCCTGCACTCGATCGTCGGAAGAGCTTTTGGGAGCAAGAAGAGCTTACCATGCCCTCTTCGACCGCTCCATCGAGGAAGACATCGCGTATAACGCCGATGGCGTTGAACGGAATGTGAGTTAACATCATTAGCATTAACAACATTCATGTTTAGCATCGAGACATGGAACAATTTTTTGTTAAAAGTGAGAGGTCTCATGCCATTGCAACATGCATATAATTCCATGCTCTGTGTTGATCACAGCTATTGGTAGCACTGGTCAGTTCGTATCGCTACGAAGGTCCAAGGGTTCACGAGGACACCGCGAAATCGGAGGCCAAGACTCTAGTTTCTGCCATTAAGAATGCTCTGAAGAAGAATCCAATGGAAGATGAAGAGGTGGTGAGGATACTGTCAACAAGAAGCAAGCTCCACCTTAAGTCAGTCTTCAAACACTACAAGGACATCTCTGGCAAGACCCTTGATGAGGTACCAAAACCCTGGATCCATGTATTATTAGTGCACAACAAGTCACTGGCCCTATCCAATGAACTTGACCAAGCAAAATTGTATTTGGGTGACAAAAAAGTACTAATGTGGACTCTTTGGTGCCACGGGTGTTGATGCTATTGCATCGGCTTGAAGGCAAAACTTTTTCGCTTACATCTTTTCTTGTTTATTATTCAGGATGTTGTTGCTCCATCGAGCTTAAAACACACCGTGCAATGCCTATCTATTCCTCATAGTTACTTCATCAAGGTGAGCCAACACACCGACGGAAAATCCTTGATCATCCGATTTCATTTACTATCTAGACAAGTTTTCATTTTGAACGTACTTTTATCGATCGTTTGTGTTCAGGTGTTGGATGCGGCAATGAATTCAGGTGCAGACGAGAACACGAAAGAGGGGTTAACCAGAGTCATAGTAACCAGAGCAGATGTTGACATGAGAGTTATTACAGAAGAATATCACAAGCAAAACGGAGTTGCTCTGAACCAAAAGATTGAGCAAATTGCAAAAGGAAGTTTCAAGGATTTCTTGCTCACTTTGCTTGCAAGAGGAGGCCCAATCCAATTGAAGAAGTGAACCCCTAATATGGATATTAGTTGTATCCTTTATCTGGGGCTTATCTCTTGGTAGTAGTAGTAGTAACAATAAGTTCATTTCAGTAATAAGACAGCGAGGTCGTGTTCCATTCCATGGATGTGCTATAAGAATCTCAAGATGAAACTATGTTTGAGAAATGTGAAAACTGCCTAAAAGCCCCGTCATTTACGTACACAAATCCATGCAGTCAACGTTTTATCCAGAAAGTGCACTTGGACCACAAGAAATGAAATTTATGGGTATTTTTCTATAAAAAATCAGCTTTAATAGATATCGGTAAGTATGTTATCTGAATTTGTACGGGTAAAATTGTGAAACTGAGCTATTTTTTTACAGAACCACATAAATAATTATTTTAAATTTTATGAATATTTTTATGTCTTTTTGTGGAGCCCGAATAGGCCCCACGCAGCTTGTGGTGATTCTAGCATGATTGAAAAAAGTATGAGCACTGAGGGAAGAAAAAAACTTTCCTCATAAATATTTGGAACCAAAAAGAGAATTAAAAAGAGCATAAAAGTACCTATCGAATTGGGAAAAAAAAAAAGAATTGGGAAAATTCTGAAAAGACAAATAAACTGATTTCAATTAATGTACCCAATTACTTAATTAAATTTGTTCTCAACGTACATTATTGACATTTGCTAATTACCGCTGTCCTTTTCCACCCCCCCCCCCCCCCCAATTAAGCAAATTTTTTTAGACCTTAACCCTAACTAAAGTTATCACGTGATTCACGTTGATGAGAGCGCGAGAGGGACAGCGTGCTGTCTAGGCACGTTTCCATATAAGAGTGAGAGGTGTGGCAAAAGTTTGCGGCCAGTATCAAAAGTTTGCGGCCAAAACTCAAATAGAACCGTGTTTGCGGATCACGTTTTCTTTGTAAAAGAAGAGATGCGAAGAGAATTTCTTCCCGTCTTATCCGCCTACGATAATATCCTCCATAAACTCTCCCAGTAACTAGTAAGGGTCATATACTACGTTCATTATTTAACCCAAAGGCCACCCAGCCCATCAAGCTTTTACCAAGCCCGTAGTTTGTAATTGGCGGGCTTGGGCCTATGATTTTTTACTCGGCCTAGCCCGTGAACCTACTCGGTAGCCTGCTCGTGGTACCAACACACGAGCCCACCCATTAACCCAAAATCCCACACAATTCTTCCTTTTTTCCCTTGCCCAATAAAATTTAAGTCCGCCCGTTAGCTTACCTGGCTTTTGGCCCGCAAGCCCGTCAATTGGGCTAGTCTGTGGACCGGGCTTGAGTTTCAATTTATGATAGGTAGCCCGGCCCGAAAAAAAGTACAAACCCGATTGACCCCACCCATGAACGGGCTTGGATAGTAACTTGGCAGGCTGGGGCGGCCCGATGATGACTCTTATCTCCCAGCCACTCATCACTCACATATCGCTCTCACCATTCGAGCTGGGCCAGGCGGCGACTTACACCAGCCAGCAATTTCTCCGTCGTGCAATCCTCCTCTTCCCACCACCACCGCCATTGCGAAGCTCGAGTTTGAATATTATAAGAGCGTCCAAGAAGTGGTTTCATGCTTGCACTCCCATGTCCATTTGTGCATTACGTGACTTAGGCTTTGTTTAGAACCCACGGAAATGAAAGGAAAATTAAATAATTTTTATTGTTTAGTTGGAAGAGAAATAGTAAAGAAAATAAGAATTTCAAGTGTAATAAATAGTAAATTTTTCATTCCATTTTTGCTCTCATTTTTATTCTCTTCTATTTTCCTTTCTTATCTTTTCGTTTTCCATGGTTCCAAACAGAGCCTAGGACAAGAACGAAGCATTTGTTTTTTTTCGAGATTATTACCCGCCAAAGTTTCTCTCCGGTTTCCCGCCAGGAAAAAAACCCCTCTCCTTAAATTCTTTTCCACCGATATTTCGAGCCATAATTCTCTGTTGAGACCTGGCGTTCGAGTAAACTCTCTCTCTCTCTCTCTCTCTCTCTCTCACACACATACACCCACAAACACATTTACAATATTGGTTAGACTCAAGTGTTAGCGTTAGTGGTTGTGTAGAGGAGGAGTTTTATGTTGGAAATGATGATTATGATCCTGATTTGTCAATTGTATCTTCTGTTGTAACACTCGTTTTGCTTGTTTATCTATTTCTTACCATGATTAGGTTCGTCTGACTGTATCTGTTTATATTCTGAAATTGGCATTTTCTCTCCTTTTTTTCGTTACTATTTCAGTTTTCTAAAATCAATTGGGATTTCTTAGTCGTTGTCTGTATCGCTGAATCGTTGTTTCCTTTCGTTTCATCTTAGATCTATGGATGGTACAAGAGTTTATTAGGTTAGGGTTAGCGACTAAAGCCTAACTTTTTTTATTTTATATTAAAATAATCTGTAGTACCCTAACCCTACCCAACCCTACTCTCACCATGAATAGAAGTATCAACATCCGGCCTCAATGTAAGTGTTAAACTCACAATCTCATTGCACTTAAATACAGCTACACAATCGTTGGGCTAACTATCCTTGTTAGGCTCAACTTGTAGTACCCATTTTTCAGTGATATATTAATGGCGTGGATGATTTTATGTTCTGTTGTACAACCCTTAAAGACAAGGATTAGGCGATTAGCTTTATCTTGAACGCCATCTTTGGTTTCTGCAACTATATCCGAGGCGTCACAGTTAAAACGCAAAAATGAAATGTTCAAAGATTTTATGTAGTTTCACTTTTGTTGTTAATTTTCTTGTTTTGGAACTTGGTTTTCTTGATACTTTGTTCCATGTTATTGTACTAACCCCAACCCAAGGGCCAACACAACCCATCAATAAAAGTATCAACATGCTTTATGTAGAGGTTGAACTCACAATTTCATTGCACTTAAATACAACTACACAATCCTTGGGCCGACTGTCCCAGTTAGGCTCAACTTGTAAATTTGTAGATTTATTAATGGCGAGGATAATATTATGTTCTGTTTTTCAACCCTTTTAGATAAGGATTAGGCTCATCTTAAACGTTCTTTATGGTTTCTGCAACTATCTGAGTGTACATCCGCCTTCAAAATTAAACACAAAAAGGAAATGTTCTAAGATTTTTTGTAGTTTCTCACTCTTCTTGTTATCTTTGTTGTTTTTGTACTTAGTGTTATTGATACTCTGTTCCGTGTTATTCTGTAGATAGAAAAACTTATTTTTTATCATTTCAGTTTTAATGAATCAATTGAAACTGCTAATATGTGATTGCGTTTGAGGCTTGGTCCTTTATGAAATGCAATACCTCCAACCAGGTTATTTATTTATTTTTTTTGGCAGAGAATCCATGAAAAGAGGAAGAAAACCTAGGGCTTTCAACGCACATGAAGTTGACAAAGAATTGGATGAACTAGAAAAACATGGCAAACTGTATTTGGGTCCGTCCATGGCAGACCTCCCAAGGCCTCTCTCCTTGTGTATTCTGCTAAGACTCCCTACAAAGAGACCACTAGTATGCAGATGTGTTTGTAAGACTTGGCAAAATATAATATCTGACCCTCAATTTGCAGAACTCCACTTTTTGAAGGCAGAGGCGTTTCCTCTTGTCCGATCTTTATCCCCTACCCACATATCAAGAAACCTTTACTTGGTTGAGCCACCTGAACACAGCTCTGGTTTTGATCTGCGTGACTGCTGTAATTGTTATAGATACTCTTCGTCCAAGTGCCATTTTCACATGAAGCTTGAAACCAAGTTAAGGATCCCACTTCGCAATGCAGAACTAGTGATGAACAGTGAAGGGGATGTGAATGTGAATGTGAGTGGTAACTCTAAAGGTGGGGTTAAACGAAAGCGGTGCATCAAGTTGAGGCCCAC
>BPLS01013046.1:12314-24548 GCA_019656275.1 Rhododendron kiyosumense | reverse complement strand
GAAGGTGCTACATTTATATATCCAAAACAAGAAAACGATTTTTTTTTTAAAAATATCTTAAAAATGAGACTGAGAGATTACTATAAATTGTTGTTGTATTACTCACTTCCTCCATATGATCCTCCAGAAATAATAACCGGAGAATTATGCGCTGATAGCTTTTTCTTCAAGTAAATGATCAACTCTGCACTATCTGCAAGAGCCTGAGCTGAATTGAAATAACCTTGAGTGCTTTCATTACTCTTTGTTGTTCCAAAAGGAATTGATTCTCCATAAAACCGGTGCTGAAAACCACAAAAAGGAGAAGACTCTAATGTAAAAATCTTGATCACTCATTGAACTAAATGGAGTAACATGGTGTATGTTTATACCTCTATATAAACTTGGAGAGCTTTGAAATGAGGGGCATTATCAATAAGAAACCCAATTATTGGAAGCTGACCATCGATCGGCGCCTCATCGCCAAGGTAAACAAAGATTGGCGCGCTTTCATTCGCTCCACCCCAATACTTAAAGTTGATTACATATCTTTGTTTGAAAGTTGTATAGCTCTCTGGCTGGTAGTTGAAGTGATCAAGTGTTTGAGGGTAAAAAAAGGTTTCCAAGTCCTCTGGATCATAGGTTGAGATGGTCTTGGATGTGCCTTTAGGGATTGTTTCATGGAATACACTGAGCCTTGGGATTTTGTGGGATGAGGCAGCAGAAACAGAGGTTAAGAGGATTGCAAGAGAGAAATGAGTGAAGCGAAATAGAAGAGTGCGAGAGTTCATGGTAGAGAACGTACTGTAAGGGTCTACTTGAATATTTGAGTGATTATATTAGGTGTTTCGTGTTTGTTAGAAACACACAGTACTTATATACTCAACTTGGGACAGAATATTGAATTGGGAATCATTTGGAAAGAGTTGGCAATTTTCTGAAGCCATGACAAATTCTCCTTTGAGTTATTCAACATTAAATATTTAATCACAGAATTCCACGAGTAAAGCTGGCTTCTTTTGGGGATATTAAAATTTGATTTTTCACCTTTTTTCTAATTGAGCCCATGGGCCCCCACGATTAGTTTTATTGCCCTTCCGAGGTGCTTTCTCCTCCTCCTCTTCTTCTTCTTCCTTTTCATTTTTTGTCTTTTTGTTTAAGCAACAAGAAAATTAAGATAATGTGATTTGGCTGCCTCATGCTGGTGGGGATTTTTCTACACAATCTGCTTGGAATGCAATACAAACTACCTTTACCTTGTGGTTAGCTATTTTACAGTGACTAAAAACAAAAGACAGATTGAGAAAATGAGGGGTCATTAGGAATGATTGTTGCTTGTACGTTGTGCAACAGCAATATGCATGGGGAAGCACTTCCATTTTTTCTTTGAATTTGATGAATAAAAATCTGGTCCAAGGGGTTCCAGTGTACTCAGAGAGTATTCTGTAGTGGTTTTGTACCAACACCAAGGGGAACTATTTGCGCAATACTTGCCTCAGGGCCTCCTTAGCTGCAGTTGTATATATATGCCCTTTGGCGAGAACGTAATTATATCTCATCTTTCAATGGAAAGTTGAAAGCCACTGATGCAGTTCAATTGTATACCAGAATTGTCAATGACATTAGGGGATTCTTGATCGAGCTATAAGGGAATGGTGAAGCCTTCTCAGAACAGTCATGATCTAGAGGCATACATATAGTTTGTTTTTGGTAATATATAGTTCATATTGTATAGTTGGTTGTTTTCGGTTGTTTTGGTTTGGGGTTTCTTCCCCTAACTGTGTATTTGTCTTGGTTTGTGGTTATTAAAAGTCTCGCACCTTATAAAAAATAAATAAAAATTCAGTTGTAATTTTGTTCTCTAGTACTGCGTGGGCAATTAAAGTTAATTCTCCTTAATTATAATTTATCAGTTACGAACGTACGCTACCACTAATTAGCTAGTAAAGAAGATGTTTGATCTCCTCAAACTAGTAAAAATTCGTGGTGGGGACTTCAATTGTGAGCCCATCTCATTAATCCAAACTGTTTATCTTGTAACCTCTACGAAAAGAATTGCGCATGTCAAGATCAAATTGATCGGATATCAATTGTCAACAAAATATAATTTTGAGAACAGATGGTTTTTTATTGGTTTAATTGAAATAAGGGAAATTAAGTTTATCTTTCAGCGAATCACATGTAGAGATATTGATTGATGAGCAGCCGTAGACCACCTACCTAAAAAGGAACATCTATTAATATTTGATCCATATCTTGACATAAGAAGTCCAACGGGAGCAATGCTTGAAATGGCAATCTATACCAAAAAAAAAACCCGATATTGAGAGCGGCTAGATTGAGATGATAACTAAAAGGAATTATTGAATAACTTAATAAAATGGATATATATATATATATATATATGCTATGGATGACCTAATACGAGTATCATTCCTAGATGGAAGAAGATTCTCTTTGAAAATCAATTTTGTCCCATTTACTTAGAGCTTGAAGAATTTCCAAATGGCCAACGTATACGTTGTTGTATCCTTGCGAATATTTTCTTAATCTCTTAATAGATCATGTGACAAGTAATAGTATCTGATACGTCGACCTTTTGCTGTAAAGTACTAAAGTACTATAATTTGGGAGAAGCTAGCTAGCCCACAGCTCTCCACTGCAAAATCTAATTTAAGATCGGGTACGGCAGAACAGCTATGGCCTGTTTTCCAACATAGAAACAATATACTACGTCGTTGATATATTTAATTATATAGGAAATCTTTTCTTATTCAAACGGTATATATAGAGAGAAGCTTCATATCCTTCACTATAATTATAACTTAATTAAGAGGACGGCTCAATATTTATTTGAACATAAAAATATATTCAAATTCACGAGACATAATTTTTGAATTTATGAGACATAGTTGATATGTTCAAGGCGAATAACCATTCTAATTTAGACTTGTTTCTAAAAAGAGATGTCAATGCTAGCAAGGATCGTAGTCTATTTCGTAGCCCCTAGCAAAATTGTTTCTAACATACTCTAATAAATAAGGTCAAATAACGATACATAATTCATATGTTTTTTATTTTTGTCATTAATTTGTTAACCCTAATCTATTTTATCCTAAGGGACTTGGGGAGGAACATGGATGCTTATGAAAAACGAACTCTGCCCATATGCATGAAAGTATAAGGGAGACATTAATTGTACTTGTAACGCCCCGATTTTCGGAAATAAAATCGGAGACATTAAATATTGATTTCTAAAAATTTATTAATTTCAATTCAAAATCCAAACCGGATAATTCTCCCTAAAGATTCGTCTATTACAAACCATTATTGAAATACTAAAATAGTCTTTGTGATAGTAAATTAAATAAAATAACAGAGCCGTCTTCTAGGATTGATACGGATCCCAAGCGTATTCTGGCTCGACTCCCACCTCTGGATTCTCTTCCACATAAAACTGTTCGCCTTCAGGGTTCTGTGTTTCTTCTTGATTTTCTGCAAAATCTGGCACGGAAGCCAGGCAATCCGTACCTGAGTGAAAGAGTTCACCCCTCTATATAATCCAACCCAACTACCCCTCTTACTTTACAACTAGCAATCAGAGGATAATATGATAAAATGATACGAGGCAGTAAAACAGAGATTTTCCACATAAATCAATTCATTACTATCCATTAACTTAACGTGTAATCTAAGATCTCCTCCGCGGGATCTTTCCTCCCCAACCGTTAGCCATGCTCGGTCCCATGAGGTCACTTCCCTTTGTTGTCGCAGATACACCTAAGTTATATACCGAGTGTGCACCCCAATAACTACAACAAGGGGTAAGCTTATCATGCCTGAATCATGACTAGGGTTCGCTTATCTTATATACTGCTTCCACAATCATCACAGTCATCACTGGACTCTCGCCAGTTTCAATTCATCACTGGACTCTCGCCAGTTTATCAATTCATCACTGTACTCTCGCCAGTTTCAATCTCATCACAAATCTTATCACATCTCAAATTCTCGCCTGCAGGCATTCTAAAAATAAAACTTTCCAATTCATCAATTATCTAGCATCGTCTAAATGAATTCTATTCGCATACCACCCCATGTCTCTAGGATCCAATCTAGCATTCAAATCAGATATCGATGCAATATACAATTAAACCAAATAATAATTAAAACAAATAATCAGCAATGCAATCACACAACCTTTTATGGATGGGCCGTTGCCTTTATTCTCGTATGGCCACAATGTCAATTAATGAAGTAGGATTCTTATAATAAATTTTAATAAATATTTTCCAAGCTTTTAATAATTATTACAAAGTAATTAGATTTATTAAACACTAATTAAATACATTAATTAGGTAAAAATATTAGAATAATTAACATGACCTTAATAAAAGTCCTAAAAGTCCCATACAATCAGTTGAGTGTCAAAAGTTGGGTTCGGAGGGTCGAAGGATTAATTTACATGAAACCGTTAATTAAAGTGACCAAAAGTGAAGTAAATAGACAATAAATAATTAATTATAAAAATAAATGTTGAGACTGACATAATTTCATCTTTGGACAGTAAGGAGTCTAAATAAAATTATCCGGGCATTTATAATAAAGTTTCTGCGGTCGTAAAGTAATTTTGATTGGAATTACTTTACAATTAATAATAAATAGTGAATTAAATAAAAAAATATTTAATTTAACAAGTTACTGTATTTGAGATTCAAGAAGTCTAAAAAAAATTAGTTTGAGTGTTAAGACATAGATTGAAAGGTCGTAACAAATTTTCGTTTGTAAATGTTGAATGATAACTAACAAATAATTTAATAAATAGATAATTAAATAAAAAAATATGACCTTAACAAGTTATGATCCTTGAGATGTGAAAAGTCTAGGAAAAATAGTTCGGGGGTCGAAAATCAAGTTTAGAAGGTCGTAAAACAATTTCGATCCAAAACAGTACCTGCCGCAAGGTCTGACCGAGTCAACCTTGCGTCTGAGCCTCCTGCCGCTAACTCGGCTCTGGTTCTTGTGGCCCGCAGGTTGCGGCCGCAAGGTGCAATGCAGAAACGGTTTTTTTTGTTTTTCTTGCTTTTTTCGATGCATGGAGCCATGTGAGACGATGGGTTATGCCTAAAAACATTAAATATACTTAGAGAAGTGATTGAGAGAGATTATACTACCTTAAATCGGATCGAATTGATTTTAATTCGAAACTTGGAATTGGAGAAGACAACTTCGGGTTTTTCGATCTTGAACCTTGGGGCCGAATTGGATGGTGTTTATGGATGCTTGGAGTTGTAGGAGGTGATTGGAACGATCAATTCGGGTTTCGGTTGATCGTAGCTATAAAACCCACCTTTCTCTCTCTTTCTTTCTCTCTCTAGAACTTCATGGATTGGAGCTTCAATCTCTCTGATTTTTTTCCCACTTTCTGGACTAGGGGACGTGAGAATTATAATGGTTTAACCTAGGGTCAGATTGGTAACGTATATATAGGAGAATTGGAAGAGTTTCGATTAAAATTGGATTTAAAGAGGTTGTATTCTATAGGGTTTCGGTATGGACGAATTTTGGACGAGAATATACAGAGGAAAGAGGTAGAATTTGAGTAGGAGAGTGAAAGTTATCAGGATTTATATGCATGCAATTTACAAGAATTAAAAGTAGGATAATTAAGAGTAAAATTAATTTTATTTGTATATATCTCTTACATAATTATGATTAGGATAATTTTATTATTACTATTAATATTCTTTAAATGATATTATAATTGCTAAAATTTACGGGCCGTTACAGTACTCTACACCACTTGCATTCATATGTTCATGGGATAGGCCTTTGGTTCATTGCATTTCCTCTATTATTGATTATTTGCTTGAAAGACTTAAAAGAAGTTATAAACATGTTTGGTGTAGCTTTTTATAAGCTTAAATATAAGTTTGAGCTATTTGGTTAGATAAGTTATAGAATAGCTTATTATCGAATGAATGTCTAAATTGTCCTTACTGATTCTATATTGGCACATTAAAATCAAGGAGTGTTTTGTCCATTTGTAACTTTGTCAACTTTGAAATAAGCGAAAGGATACAAATAAGAGCTTAAAATAATCTCACTTTTTGTAGTTAAATAAATTAAAAAAGCTAAATAAGTAATAATGTATAATTACTAGTAAACAATTTTAACCTGCAATTCTTTTTTAAGCATATAAGTTGAATAAATCACCTTATAAGATTGGTCCTTAAGATAGTTTTTTTTAAGCAAATAAGCCTAATTATAAGTAAGCTTGTAATTGTGTGCTGAATAAGGTCTCGTTCCAGAAATCTTCTTAAAAAATAAGTAGCTTATAAATTGCGTGTTGGTAATTATGTATGCATTATTCCTATTTTTCTTCCCTTGTCTTTCCTTGCTTTAACCGATTTTTTTTTATGCGCAATAGCGGTAGAACAGGGAGCGAACCACTCATACATATGAAGTTTCTATGGTAAAAAAACAAAACAACTCATGCATGAGAGAAACTTATTCACGGCTAATGAATAAGTTTTTTACAGCAGTAATCAATCGTGACCGTTAAAAATGTTTTGGACGGTCCGAATTTTAATGATAACTCTTCCCTGGAAATTAGCATTCAAATCATTCAAAACACTTTTGAACGATCGCGATTGACTCTGTAAATAACTATTCATGGCTCTGTCGTTAAAAAGATTTTCTCCTCAATGCATATGTAAAATCACCATTATGTTGTTTTTCGGGCACAATAAAAAATTAGGGCTAACAGTGAGCGAAGAGATTTGGGAAAATGACCACCCAGGACGTATTTTAATAATTAATATATATCAAGGATATGATGAGAATATTTGTTAATGCTAAAAATGCCATTGACGAATATTAATTATCAAAATACGTCATTGGCCGTCATTTTCCCAAGAGATTTTCCTTTCTTCCTTTGGGCCTATTTTGACTTGAACTGCCAATTAATTGGGTTAGTTTTTTTTTACAAGTAACAAAAAGAAAAATGAGTGCTTAAATAGGGGTCCTATCATATATAAGTACTTAAGTCTTCGTTCTAGTGAATTTGAAAACTTATATTTTCATCCTTAAATTTAAATAAATCATAAACTACCATTTCTCTCCTAATCTTTCTATCTCCTTATCTTGTGAAGAAATTAATAGACATCCTGTTTACGGAACTTATTTATGCCCCCATCCTAGTGAGTTTGAATCATTAAGTTGGCATCCTCAAATTCAAATAAATTCCAAATTACCATTTCTCTCTCTAAATACTAGCGTTTGTACCCGTTAGATGCACGGGATAAAAAAAATCCATTCAACCTCATGTATCGAACGGGTATAATTCTAGTTGCTTAAAAAGATAGTTTAATATTTTTTTGGTCCTGTGTTTGATGCACACTAATATTGGTCTCATTCTATGCACTGAAAGATATACGTGTGTGAAAATAAATTTGGAGTACCATGTCACAGTGTTCTAAGAGTATAGAATAATTTTTTCTCCATATTCAACGCCCACATTTCCCCCTCTCTCTCTCTCTCTCTCTCACAAAAAAAAATCAAAAATTTAGAAGATCAGGATTGGAGGTTTGAATGTGTTTACATCCTAAAAAGTGCTACCTAATGAGAAAATTACACGTGACACCGAATGATGTGTTGTCCATACAAAACATGTCCCAATTGAGTACCAAATACAGATGATTACGGGAATTAAGGAGGACGCTGTTTTAATGATAACCGGTATCGTTTGGATGTAAACCGGTGTCGTTTGGATAACTATTAAGTGATCGTTTGGAAAGTGATTGGATTCAGCCGTTGATTAAAGCCTTATGATCATCAAACGGTATCCTCACTGCCTTGATTTATAACTGAAATTGGATATAATTGCAGGGAATCATTTGAGAAGCCAGAAGTGTTTCATTAAACCACGTTGCTTAAAAATAGGAACCACGATCCAGAAAGTGGCCACGAACTCCATTATCGAAGCATGAAGGGAGAGAAGGAATGCTGGAAATATCAATGTAACCGTTCGAAGCCCCTTTCAACCGATTTATGTGCAAACATGGGTATCAATCAAAGACGTGGAGATCGAAGGCAAGCCTGGCGTCTATAAATAGAAGAGTAAAGCAAAGAGAGAGGACCCCCACAAAAATTCATATCATCTGACAATTCATATAAAATGATTGCTCAGAGATCTATCTTAGATTAGTTTTTTAGTTTAGAATAGGATCTTTTTGTAAGTTGAAGGCTTATTTGCATGTAAGACTACTTTTGATTAAATTCAAGTTCTCTTATTTTCTTGTAAGTTTTTTCTTACCAAAGAATAGTCGTTTGCAAGTCCACTTTTGATTAAATTCAGTGTGCTTATATTTCTGCATTATTCTTGAGAGAGTCTTAAGAGTGTTTGTATACAAATTTACCTTTGATTAAATTCAAGTTTGTTTGTGTTCAATCATTTTTTCTGATTCGAAGCGCGTCAATCTTTTATTTGGTTGAAACATTAAGGAAAAATCTTCTTAGTTGAGATAATCGAACGGATAACAAAATTGCCTGATTTAAATTAGTTGTTTTAAATCAATTTGAAAAGAATAATTTCTTTCTTGAAGTTATTTCTTTTCTGGCACGCCCGCACACAATCATTTGCCATTTGATTGAGCTAATTTAGCCCAAACAGAATGCTTTCAAAGGCAAAACACATTTGATTATGTGTATCAAATGAAAATATAAGTTAGAAAAAAACATCAATATGGGTCTTCAAAAGGACAAAAACTAAAAGGTATGATATTTATCATTATTTATCTAATACTTAAATCTCAACTCCTCCCGCTAAAATCACTCTCTCCGCCCCTATCTTCTTCCGGCCACACACCGCCGCCACCCCCCCCCACACACACACACACACACTCTCTCTCTCTCACATATTTTTTTATAAAAAAAATTCAAAATTCTAGGAATTTAGGATTAAGGGTACATTGAGAGGTTTTTGGCTTCAACTACATTTCTATAGGATTTTTATAGATAGATTTCTTAATTTATCTCAATTTTGCTCTTCTATCCTCAAATCTTCCTCTTCTCCAATCTTTTAATTCTTTATCTCTCCTAATATTCTCTCCTCTAAAATCTCAAAAATAAATTCAAAATTAGATTCGTAAAATAAATGAATTTACAAAAATATTGCATGATAATACATGACATATTTCAACACAAAAAATTATGGAAACCATGCATTCAAAATCGACCATTTTCCAAATATGATCAATTTCAAAATAATCCACATATTTTTCATGGATTATTTCTACAAAATTACCATGAAACTTATTTTTAGGAACATGGTGGATATTCAAATCGATCATGTTTTTCATGAACTATTTTTTTTTTACAAAAGTACCATTAAACATTTTTTTTCAAAACATGTATATATCAAAATCGACGATGTTTTTTTATGAATTATTTCTGCGAAAGACAAACGTGTCGAATAAAACATGATAAATTTGCAACGAACATGACAAGTAAGATAAAATAGTTTACAAAAATAGTAATAATTTTGCAAACCCCTTTGGTCTGCCCACACCACCGCCGGAGCACCAAAGAAGATCGTTCATAGTCCAACGAATGGTTTCTCTTTTCCATGGAAGCACTGAATATATAGTTTGTCTTTTCGATAGGCTGTGATAACATTATAACTCCATCGACAATACAATTATGAATTCCAGATCTCCTACCAACATTTACGACTCCCAAATCTCCTGCCAAAAAAAGAGGGTTTTCTTATATCAATGTTCCACCACAGCGCATCGATTTGGTGTGACTCAGCTTGGTCGAGAGGAGAGAGAGTGTGTGTTTGCACCATATCTGTGATTTTTATATTCGCCGTCAATTGGGTGACACGTGGCATAAATGAAAGGGTATTATTGAAAAATCAATGAGACTTATGGTTTAATTAATTAATGTGATTATTATAAAGACATAATAAGGCCTTATAGATTAAATAGTTGGATTTTGGATTCTTCCGTCGATTGACTATTGTAGTTCCCTTGCCTCTGACGATTGGATTACAGGTGGCAAAAGAAGGTGTTTCCAGTTGTCCCATGATTAAAGGAGCAGTTATGCAACATGTTCACACTTTTTCTTCATGCCAGTTATTTGTATCACTCCTTCGTGGAGGTTATTTTTACAAAGACATGAATGGAAGAAAAAACTGACACCTTGGAGGGAAGGATTCAAATTCAAAGTTAGGAGGCCAATTTATGTTTGAGTTTATGGCAGTTTTAAGGACACACAAACAACGCCAATAGGCAATTATCTTTTCGTTTCTAGGAGTAGTTATAACTTGTAATCATCCACTCGACTATCTTAGTCAATTGTACTTCTACTTTGGAGATTAATAAAGTTCATTTATTATTTTTCTTCCATATTTCATCCACTTCATTGTTTGTTTTCAAAAAAGTCCTGAAAACGGTAAGGAACCAAATTTCACCTTTTACACCCCACATTCCACCAAATCACAAAACAATTTCCCGTCGATTGGCATTCTCCGTCGATTGGATGGAAATCAGAAAATTTGGTAACAGAGAGTGTGGGCGGCGGCTTTCATTGTTGTTTCATGGTACTTTTACGATTATTTCCACTAAAATGGTATCAGTCTCAATTACATACTTCCTCCGTCCCTTTTTAAATGTCCTACTTCGTAACTCCAACTTATTAAAAAGATATCATCATTATATCTTTCACATCAACTTTTTCCTCCACTTTCCCTACTTACCCATCATCATTACACTTTTACTCACTTACTTTTCAAAATGGAATATACTTTTAGGGACAAAATAGACAATTCACCAACTTTTACCCACTAACTTTACAAAATGGACACTTATTAAGGGACAGCCCAAAATGAAATACCGGACTATAAAAAAGGGACGGAGGGAGTATATAAACAAGAAGAACATAGCATGTGAGAGCATTTTTTTTAACAAAGATAAATGCACCTAAATGAGTAAAACAGGGTTTGGAAATTAAAATAGAACGTACAGACCAAAGCAAAAATGACATCTAAATTAAACTTAACTCTAACTATATAAGGAGGATAGATAATATTGAAAAACTAAATAATCTCGTACTGCCATGCCAAATGATAGACCGATCAGGTTATATCCCAACCTGTTGGGTTTTTTTCACATTAAATGTAGTTTGAAAAAGAAAAAAGAGATTTTAATGGAATTAGTTGGCTAAAGAAGTAAATGTGTTTTTGAATTGAGTTGGTGACCGGTTGTGCATTAGAGGAGCAAATGTGGCAATTGGGTTCTAGACTCTTCTTTGGTGAGTTGAAGAGTTTTTGTGTTGGCCACTCTCTTGTGTATATAAAATGGGCCTTGTGCCGTGAAGAGGAGAGTGGGGGAGAGAGACTGAGCAGAGAGGAGAGGAAGTCGGGAGCCCTTTCGAGGGTTTCCCCCACCGTGAGATTTTGTGAGAGAGAGAGGGAAAATAGAGATGTTGGGGGTGAGTGAAAAACATTGTGTGAGCCATGGTATTAGTAGCTAGAGAGGGTTTTTCATCTCACGTTGTAATCTTCTATTTTTTCATATAGTGAAATATCTCTCCCGTGGACGTACCTGAATTTGAGGAACCACGTATTTTGATTGTGTGTGTTCTCTCGCTGTGTGATTTGTTTTTGTTTAATTGTTGCGCTTACGTTGCGGGTGGAATTACCGGTCATAATCCCAACACAACCACATGAAACCGTCAAGAAAATAGAAAGCATGATGGTATTTGGATAGGATGGCTGGTATTGTGCACTAGAACAAATATGCTACAACCACACACAACTACACACTCACTCACACAATTATGTGGGTGTGTAAATGAGTGTGTGTTTGGGTGTGGTTGTTGACTTATTGGCACCGGAATTGGGGTAGAGGCCTTGGGGTCAGAACCTAGTTTTTGGTGCATGTAGACTGAAACATATATAGAAAGAAGAAGTCAGTGGACTATACTACGACCTGATAAAATCACAAAAATGAGCATGTTTATTAAATTTGCTTTTATTTGTGGTATTTCTCTTATTCTTAATCTACTACGTCAAAGCACGAAAATCAGCATAGTATGTTTTGAGCCACTCTTCAATGATCTTAACTTCCATCTTTCTTTGCTCTATCAACCATTGCGGATCAGTTTCCGTTGCCATAAGAATATCCAAGCAATGAGATCCTGCATAATTATTTAACAATTTAAATCTTCAAACAAAATTAGAAACCTAGT